>JAMKCH010055797.1:0-22249 GCA_023653785.1 Ophioderma brevispina | reverse complement strand
CCCATTATTGCAGAATAATGGGCAGTAAACTGACCAATCAGAATGCTGCATTTTCAATAATGAGCAGCAGAGGTAATAGAATACAATATATATTTGATAAAGTGTATGCTTTACAATGCTAAAATATATTGAGATTATATTTTAGTATTGTACCTCAACAGTTGTTTCTTTTTCCTTGGATGTTATCAATGTCAATTTAGTGAGATTAGGTAATGTTAGCACATGCCAAATTTTACATGATTATTCTATGATTTAAAATCGACGATAATTTGACATTAAAAGTCTTTCTAAGTCAAATTGATAGGATACAATCGATGCCAAATGCCCAACCCTCCAAACGTTCCATTTATACTGGTACTAAAATTCACGATTGATTATCGATAATCGGATTTGAGAATATGATTACAAATCATGTCTCTTATGGGAATTATATCGGTACTACCCTTAGATACAATAAAACACCATATCGTGATCCACTATGCAGCTTATTCAGTTGATCTGTTTTGGCGTGCCAAAACATATCTTCATAAACAAGATGAATTTGAACAGAAAACATATTTTGATTGTGCGAGAGTTGAGAGATTTCCCCTTAATGCAAATGGAATACTAAGCTGATCCCACCTTGAATGGAATATATTGAATTACGGTTAGGCAGGTTTGACCTTACAGACTTCTGATGGTAATGACCTAAAGGGAGCTCACCCAGTGCAATCACTGACCAATATACGTGTATTCTAAGGATATTGAACCACCATTATGATAAAACTAAAATTACCTAATAAAAATATATCACCGTCATGAAGCTTGTTTGGTATTTGGAAATTACTAGGCGGATATCGACTTATAGCATAAGATCTTTGTGGAATATAAATTAAATAAAGAATTATAAAAATGTATAAGGAATATATAAGTATTTTATAGCCTTTATCAAGCAATGCATATTCAGACATTTATAGCTGATATTAGAAAAATATTGAAGCAAAGCTTGTCAGCCAAAATACATTTATTTAGGGATTTCTTTACCGTTTAATAATAATAATAATAATACATGTACAACGACTCCTTTATAGCGCTTTACACCAAAGTCCCTTAGCGCTTACAAATAAAAGAGTAAAAACAATAACAAAAGAACAAAACACATGAGAGACAAAATATACCAGGAAACTAAAGATACATCATAAAATTAAATGTTACAAAATGCCATTTCAAAGAAATGCGTTTTCAGACGTGATTGGAATGCAAGAGTTCTTAATATGACAAGGTAATTTGTTTCAGAGTTCACAAAATGCATGGCGAAAACTACGATGACAATAATTATACTTATTACTGATGGTATCTACCCGACGTTGTTTCAACTGTAAATATCACACAGCGTTGTGTAAACGTTTTGCGTGACGTGTAATGGAATTGGTTTTATCTAACAGTTGATTCGTTCGTAGTTGAAACAACTTGATACGCGTGTTAATATTGTGCCCTCGCATCTGCGTGGATCTTATTTTCTTTCCACCACATTGACATGCTGAAATGGTGTTGAATTTATCATCAATTCATAACAACAGCAGTTCGATCTCTTATACCAACAACAAAAATGGAATTGAAAAATTATTTTCTCCGTGTTCTTAATAAGGTAGTGAGGTTGTTGAAGACACTCAAGCCGGTTTTGCCCATCAGCCTCAGAAAAGTGCAAATTACGAATAAAGATAAGCGAGAAGACACTGACAGCTTGGCTTTCCTCGTGTTATGAGACTTTGCGTTATCCAATATTCAAATTTCCGCTTGTCCACGAGCAAATAGCAACTTCTTTCGACTACACGCCAAACAAAAACGATTAAAAATACATTAAAAACCCATTACTTGTATTTTGGAAGAGGGTTTACTTCCCAGAGTGTATATGATAACGGAACGTGCCTGCTTACATATCTTGTGTATTCTGACACAACATTTTTTCTTCTGTAGTGAGAGGATCCTTATCACGACGTCCTCCGCCACGGGACAGACATTAAATGATCGCGTGTTCCGGATTTGGCTGTTCGTTCTTCCTTATTTTATTTATATGGGCTGGCCCTGTTGCTCTCAATTCTGAAACTGACCTCCCATACTTTTCGTCTTTTATAACAGGAAATCCATCTTATCTATGATCCAATTTATATTTGTATACATTTGACTTATTAACAATATTCCGACTAAATCTATGGCCACTGTTCGGAACTTTGACTACAATTTATCCAGAGAGTGTAATACCATATCTTTCTAATAATGCCCTGTGGGTCTAAAAAGTATCGGATAAGAATAATTAATAGTTGGTGTTAAATCGGTTCCTGTCGACATTGCCTGTTACTATACAATGTATACAACCTCATTAGGTTTGTGAAGGGGTGCCGCTATGCAATTATTGTATGGTGGTATATTTTAATCCGTCAACAATATATTTGGATACCTATATGGTATATGAATAATAATGTGCGGGTGACAGTTTCAGCATCAATTTGTAGGATAGCACTTCACATGCGTTTTAAGTTGGTCGATCAATCACATATATGCATGTCTGTTGAAATTACCCGTTTATTGCTTACAACGATGAAAGAAAGGTAGGTACTTAAAACACACTGTTTATCGCTGCTCCCGATCCTCTAATACCTTCTGCTCAGTTCTCTCTCAATTTCATAATCACCCTTTGTCCTCCCTTCTCCTTTTAGCTCTCCCTCCCTCGAACGATCTCTTTTTCGCGTCTCCCTCCCTTCCCCTCTTCGCCTTTCGCGCACGATATCCTTCCTCCCCCCTCTCTCCCCAAAACTTGTAAGTGAAGTTTCGATCCCTTTTTCATTCTCCCTATTAAAAAAAAAATCCGTAGGGCGCTTACTTTTTGGATATTGGATCACGAGAAAAAACATAACATAAGTAAAAGAAAACACCACCACCAGCCGGGTGAGGGTTGGGGGGGGATTGGTTTTTGGGGACTGTATGCACTGATATCATTTGATTGTTGCAAATCTGGATAAACCGGAAGTACTCTAATGCATTGATAATTTCACAAATGAGAAGCACTTGCCACCCCCCTTTAAAATTGCCCTCAGCTTGAAGTTCAAGTTTACACAATGTAAAAATTTTAAAAATGGTTCCGATTGGTGTATTGAACCACAAACCATAATGTTTGTCTGGTCCAAGTGACTTCCAAAAGGTATGTTTATCTACGTAGGCTTAGTTTCGAAGTTATGGGGGTAAAAACCGTAACAAATGGTGAAAAATCAAGTAAATTTTTGTTTCTCATGGTCGAAAATTCATTGAATGACATATAGAAACTATTTTTGACTATCTTAAGTGTTTGTTATTAACCAAAATGTCGAATTAAGTCAACCGCTATTGGCAGACTATTGAATTTTAATTACCTGTAACATATTCTTTATATCAATTTTGATCGTATTAAGACCAAGTAATTGGTGAGCTATGGTTTCAGTCGACCCAATATTTTATCTCATAGCAAGACCAATTACAATTGGGCGTAAATCATCCATTTTATTCATTATCAATGTTATTTTGGTTTCGATATTTGATAACTTGGACTCCTCAAAGATGATATGTGTGGATACGCTTAACGTGAAAACTAAGCATAACAGTTAAGGCAAACTATTCTTATTTAATCTTTTAAGCTAGGGAACCATTTGCAACCACATATTACCTGAATAAAAGCAACTTTGCAACTTAAGTTTTGATCCATGGGTACACACGAAAATTGACCTTTGTCACTACTTTCAAATTTTTGCCCCAAAACTCCGAAACTATCAACCATAGATAGTGGTAAACTATACCTTTTTGGAATCCTGTTAACCGAACCAACATCATCGGTGTACCTTCAAAACACAATCGGAGCTTTTTCAAAATGTTGACCCCCTGTAACTTTAAACCCAGCTGGGTCCATCGATGGGGGTTATCCGTGCTTCCATCAATAGTATGGATTGATCCATGCCTTGTGTACTTAGTTGTGCAAACATCACAATTTCAATCCGGAAGAACGCACACGTCTTTCACTACAGTCCCCTGCTTATTGGGAGGCAAATTGGTCATTAGGCAGGGCTCTCCGTTAGAACTCATTATGGCAAGACTTAGTCACATGGCAACAACACGTGACCTTTTGCCGTACGATGGTATTTTTTGCACTGTATGCCGGTAACGCATAACAATGTATTTTTGGATGCCCATTCCCGAGTTTTAAATTCTCCTTTATAAATATAAGTCGATCGTCTTGTACAACATAAAAATGGTCTTTTAGTGTATATAATCAAGCCGTATTCGAACTAAAAGGCCAATCGAAAACGTTGATTGATTCCGAATACGTTCCCGCCTCAGCAATTGAGGTACTTTTAAAAAAAGGGAGTTTTAGAGCCATACTGGGCATATATTTTCAAAAATGTAACTATGAACTATCTTGGGTGGTTACCCTTCACGTTGGCCGCATACCCTAACCCCGTCACATTTGTTTCGCTAAAATACCAGAAAGATGAGAGAATGATCCCAGAAGCAATTTTAACGAAATCCTTTGGCCTTTGAAGCGCACAGGCCAAAGTTCACTAGGGATGGTGTAACCACCCCCACACCACACACCCCTCCCCTGGTAGACGAAGGTTAATTTTAACGGGCATATTCGATCGAGTATGTAAGAAATACATAATAATCCTAACTGTTTTTTTGTAAAATTCCTGTATACGATAAAATATGAACATGGTGTTTTCCATTATCAAAACGGCCCGGGAGGGGACACTCATCGTTTGGGGAGGTGACTCAAAATATAAAGTAAAGCAGTAAACACCTCCATTTTCAAAGCACAATTGTCATCAAAGCCATATTGTTTTAAACTTTCAACAACGCTATCAACCCAAGACCCCCTATGGTTTTATACATTTTTGAAGTACAGCAATGTTCACTCAACGACTGCAATAGCAATTTGTCACCCAATTTATGTATTTTTATGTAACCCAGATCCCTAATTTTCCACGTTTACAGCACGTGACTAAAGCTACTCTGTGGAATTCCGAGCTTAAAGTGGTGACCTAATAACAAAAAGATGTGATCACTTGTCAACCTTTATCTCACAGCGTAAAAGCTGTACGCGCTTTGGCAGACTATAAAGAGAAAGACGAATATCCTTACAATTGAAAGTAAATAAAACGTAAGGCCCCACATTAACCTTATGAAATTTAATCTTTGTTGTGTAAGAGGCCTTTGATTTTGGAATACGTCCCTCTGCGGTTTAGTTTTTAAGCAGGAAGGCGAGTAGGCTGGGTGTTTGCGTGATTTGCGTGTATAAGAGATGTCCATATTTTATGGGACTAAAACGCCGTCTGCCTGATTTTTGGGAGATGAAATTTCGAGTATCGCTTCAGTCTCTCATAAAATCACGAATCGGCCGAAGTTCGTCCGTACCTTAAGGCTGGGGGGTAGGGTCCTGAAGCAGTGCCTTTAAATGAGTTTTCCTATTTTTCTAATAGTGGTGTATACATGTAGCCCACGTAAGAAACCCCCCCCCACCGGCCACCACCCCCCCCCCCCCTTTCAGGTTTTTCCCCGGCTTGCTAAAACCCCCTTTTTTGGTGGCCAAATTAATTTAAGTATTGTCAAATGCATGTTCCTTCCGCTCATTTTTATCAAAAACAAACATCCACGGGGTATAGTAGATACATGGTGATCCCAAAGTGATGGATAAAGGGGTGGGGGGGGGGGTTGGTACCCACCCCCCCCCCTTCGGAAGAGACGTACCAACATGCCTAAACACAACACAGAACATCACAGACACTTGTTTGGTACCAATAGATAGCTATGTCCTCCTCTTTCCTTGATAACACAATGATAACCAACATGCCTAGCATTACTTCACAATTACGTCCATAAAGTTCGCATGTCAGCAAACTGCCATTTCCATAGACCACAACACCAGTGGAAAAATATCAATTTTTTTCGCCAAAAAGGTTAGGACATCAGATTATTTCGTGCGGGGTTTTGACTCTACTTGATGGAAAAATGACTAGTTTTTATTAATGAACAGCATTTAGAGCTATAAAGATAAAGGGGTTTTGGTCCCTAAAAATGAGAAATAACAATTTCACCCTATATTCCGTATTTTCGTATTTTCCTCCACATAGACGTCATGGTGACGTCATAACTGGGGATGTTATACTTTATTTTGTACAATGGAAGAAGAACTCTAAGCTATCCTTTGTACCAAATTTACAGGAATCGGGTGAATCATTAACGAAAATCCAGGGGGTGTAACCACCCGCCCCCCCCCTCCGGGCGTAACCAACCTGATCCTCCGGGGGGCAAGACCTCAAGAAGTTCCCGATTTTTCAGGCGCCAATTTTTCTGGCTCGTCCGCTCTCCCTTTCCTTTCTATTCTTTCTTCCCTCTTCTTTTCTCTTCGTCCTCTTTTCCCTCTTCTTTTCCTCTTTCTTTCTGCTTCTATTTCCCTCTTGGTCTTTCTTTTTTCTCTTTTCTCTTCCTTCTTCCTTTTTTTTCCTTCAACCTTTTTTGGCCTCCCCTTCCCGATTTTTTTTTGTGTCCGGGGGGGCAGCCTTGCCCCCCGCCCCCCACTTTACGCACTGCCCCCCACCCCCCCCCCCTTTCGTGAAGTTTTGTTACAAAATTTTGTTTTGATCATTCAATGTGAACATTAATCTCTATAAGGACGCCAGTGAGGTACGGTGTGAAGCAGAATAGAGTCCTGCGGGAGCCACAGTCCCGTGCTCCATAGACGATAACGAAATAATCGTGAAACTATGTTCGTCAGAGTCACTGATCGATTGCCCTATTGTTTCAACATGTTTCCCTGACTATGAGTACGACTTTACGGCGGCCGGACAATTTTTACTTCTACAATGGCATTCCCCTCCGCCGAGATGAAAATTCCTGATAAGATTGCAATGTCAATGTGAGCAGGGGCCCGTGACCCAGGTCAAACACATCGTTCACTTCTAGAACGGTTTTGACACAAATGATGGCAAGTTATTAGTAGTAATGGACCCTCTATCAATGCTAGGTGGTAGTACTCTCCATGTGTGTCACTTTTTTTCCAATCGGGGCCAATTTTAAGGTTACACAGGGTTCAAACTTTTAAGGTGCAACGAAGATTTTGAAGGCAACCAAATATTTGTTGTCATACTAATGATACTATTAATCTCACAACTCGATAGATTTTCTACCTTGCATTTGGCTACAAAATTTTCTTAAAAGAGAGAGAAAAAAATGATATTTCCAATAATAAAGCATAGGCTGATGTTTTGTATTTTGGCTCCTATACGAAATTAGAAATTTCACAATTTTTTGTACCAAGAAACATTTTGCAGCTTAATTATTCTTTACTTTCAGATGGGGACCATTTTTGATAAAGCTTACATATGGGCAAAACAGAATTCACATTTGTTATGGATACCTTTTATTTGAAATCTCCCGTTACCTTTAAAATTACCAATCACACAATGAAATGTAATGCCCACTATTCATAAGGAATTCCAAAAATGTTATAGTGTGTACCATCTATTACCATTGGTTTTTGGAGTTAAAGGGTAAAAATACTGAGTAAAATGATGCCCCTCAAATCTTTCATTGGCAACCTTTTAAATTTAAAAACTACTGCAAATTTTGAAAAATATCCTTTATTTTATTGTTTTTTATTCTTTGAACAACTACAGCATGATCAACTTAACATTTAGTCAAAATGCTTTTATGAAATATGACCTAATATGTGAGCTGGCGTAAGCCAACATGACGGAATTCGCATTGAGTCCGGTTTTCGGAACTGCCTGGATGCAGGCTTGCAATGGTTCTTTGCATTATCTACCTAGGCAGCCATTGGTAACCCAAGTTTTTGTGCTAAGAGATTGGAATTTGTTGTTGTCTTTCTCTATCGCAGCACATTCCATTGCAGTTGCCTAACTGCACAACCGCTGCTCAAACAATGAATGGAAATCTGCAAAATACGATTTTTTTCCTCTGTCTGCTCATTCTGCGTGCATAATCAATGGACTTTATTAGTTTTGAAATTTTTAAAAATCAGTGTGGTGGCTGGACCATTTGATTGTCATTTATAAAATTAATCTGGTTTACAAACAAAATGCACAATATGGAGTGACCATGGATTCACAAAAACTAGCAAATCAACCCAGCCTCCATATTTATTTTTGGAGAGGGGGGGGGAGGTTAACATTATATTTGAGAAATGTCACAATGATGTTATTTAATAAAAACCAATCAATTTCATGTTTAAGTTCTCACCACAACAAATAATATCCAAACACACAAGCCAATTGATTACTCACTCCTGACTACCATCTTAAAGGGGCAACGAGAGCTTTTGGAGCACCGCAAATATTGTGTCATAATAGTAATTTCATATAGTATTTGACCCTCAATTACATTTCTTACCTTGGTATTTTGCTACGAAATGTCTTAAAAGAGCGAGAAAAAGGCGATTTTGAATTCAGCTTATATTATCAGATAATAAAACATAGGCTGGGAATTCCCACCACCAAGTTACATCACAAACCCTTATGGGTCATGTGATCGCGTTCACACGATTGTTTGGACGCCGCCGACGCCTATGGCAAGCATAAGCCATAACGTATTGCCGCAACGAGTTGCGAGAAAGTGCAACGCGTGTGCGACATATTTCGGCAACGCGTTGCGAAATTCAGCAACGCGTTGCGTGTCGGCCAATCAAAAACCTCATGAATTTCTGTGAGTATTTCAAAAAATAGACCACAACGCGTTGCAAAGTATCTAGCAACGCGTTGTGGAAACTTCACAACGCGTTGCAAGCCTTCACAAAGCGTTGCACGATCATCAAACCGCGTTGTGAGCTTTACAAGGCGTTGCGAAGGTTCACACGCCATAAGGGTCATAAAGAATTGCCGCAACGCGTTGTAAGAAAGTAGCAACGCGTTGCGACATTTCGGAAAGGCGTTGCGCGTCGCCGATCAAAATCATGAACTTCTGTGACGTATTAAAAAAAGTAGATCCACAACGCGGTGCGGCAATACGGTATGACCCTTATGGCTTTCACAAACAGTTGCAAGCCATCACAACACGTTGCGAGCTTCACAACGCTTTGCAAACTTCAAAACGCGTTGTGAGGCAATAAGGTCAAATGTATCCGCAAATTTGCCGTGTGGGTTGGGGGGAATTGTGAAGGTTTGCAACGCGTCGTGAAGGTCGCCAACTCGTTGTGAGATTATATTTTTGAAATACGTCACAGAAAATGATTTGATTGGCCGACACCGCAACGCCTTGCGGAAATGTCGCAACGAGTTGCTGAAATGTCGCAACGCGTTGCCGACGAAATGTCGCAACGCGTTGTGACTTTCCTCACAGCGTTGCGGCAATCTTTATGTCCCTTAGGGCTTGTTAACCTTAGGCAACGCGTGCGAAGCTTGGGCAACGCGTTGTGGAAGCTCGCAACGCATGTTGACGGTTTGAAACGCGTTGCAAAGTATCTAGCAACGCGTTGTGGTCATTTTGAAATTACGTCACAGAGAAATTCATTTGATTTTGATTTGGCCGACACAGCAACGCCTTGCTGAAATGCCGCAACGCGTTGGCCGAAACGAAATGTAGTTGCGAGAAAGTGCAACGAGTTGCAGCAATACGTTATGGCCTTTATGGCTTGCCATAGACGCCGCCGACGCCGACGCCTTGACTGATAGATAATCCCCCTTTCTTTTCAAGCAGGGGGATAAAAAACCGCTGTTAGTGGTAACCTCAATATTAGGACACGGTATTGAATAGGGCATTGGCAATATGCATTATTGTGTCTACATCAAAACGACCAAGTTTGTTTCCCACGGTACTTGATAGGTGGTGTGCAAGTTGCCAGGCTCTCATATCAAGTAGAGAACACGTACAATACACAATATCGGAACCAAGCACCTTAAAACAAACCAGTTTTTGCAAAAGAAATGGATTTGAAGTCTGAAATTTCAGGAAGACAATGAGAAAAATACAGCCTCTAATCTGATATAAAAAATTCATACTACTTTGGTTAAATCAGGGGGGTCTCAATCTCAAATACGATCGGAACAAGCACCCAAGCTATATGGGGCCGAGGGGTATGGATCTTTAGGACAACAATACTGCACAGTTGCTTTAAAAACCTTTTCAAGGGCCACTGGCTCAAGGAATGATAAATTGAAAGTTATTCTAACACATGGCAGCACACAGAGGTATCATTTGGCAGCTATTGCACAAGGAAGTCCACTTTTTGGTGATGAGATTGTCATGTGAGGGCAATAAAGTCATACCTGCATATTTGTTATTTGCAAAAAAATCTGTTTTGTGTTCAAATTTCTTTGTTTTCTATTGTTTTTAATTTCTTCTTTCATAAAAATATTTCTACTTTGATTTGAGGCTGGATTTATAGCTTGAATTGCGTGGTTTTACCTGTATTTACAAAATCAAGCAAAACTCATTTGCCCAAAATGTCAGTTATGACTTTGTTGCACTCACATGATGAGATGTTCTAAAAGTCCAAAAAAAGGCCATCTTAGGGGGTTAGGTCCACTTTTCAATAAAGGTCCTGCATATGGCTCTGATCAGAAGGTTGTGGGTTCAAACCTGGTCGGTGGAGTCCTTGGGCAAAGCACTTCTATCTTGCCTCTCCTTTACCAGGAGTATCAAATGAATAGGGGCATATGTCTAGTCTTTATGAAATCACTACATATGACTGAGTAAATGGATGCCTCAAAATCTTTCATTGCACCTTTAAATTAAAAACTACTGCAAATTTTGAAAAAATATCCTTTATTTTATTGTTATTTATTCTTTGAACAACTACAGCATGAGTCTAACTGAAATTTAGTCAAAATGCATTTTAGGAAATATGACCTAATATGTGAGCTGGCGTAACAAAATGAACGGAAATTCGCATTGAGTCGGTTTTCGGACTGCCTGGATGCAGGCTGCATGTTCTTTGCATGATCTACCTAGGCAGCCAGTTGGTATACCCAAGTTTTGTGCAAGAGATTGGAATTTGTTGTTGTCTTTCATTATAGAATGCACATTCCATTGCAGTTGCCTAACTGCACCAGCTGGCTCAAACAATGAAATGAAATCTGCAAAATACGATTTTCTGCTCAGTTCTTCGTGCATTATCAATGGACTTGATTAGTTTGAATTTTTAAAAAATCAGTTGGTGGCTGGGACCATTGATTGTCATTTATAAAATTAATCTGGTTACAAAACAAAAATGGCACAATATGAAGTTACCATGGATTCACAAAACGAGCAAATAAACCCAGCCTCAATACTTTTTTTTTGGGGGGGGGGAGGATTACATTATATTTGAGAAATGTCACAATGATTGTTATTTAACCAATCAATTTCAGTTTTAGTTCTCAACAACAACAAATAATATGCAAACACACAAGCCAATTGATTACTCAATCATGACTCAATCTTAAGCTGCAGTTAAACGGCAATAATCTGATCAAGTTCCCTCTCCACAAGCTTTCGCTAATTGCTTAAGTTCTTCGCTTACTTTGTGAATCTTCAAAATGGGATTGCCGAAAGAAAAAAAATCTTGATTCAATTTTTTCCACTCAGTGAACACAGACGGAGTTCTACAAAAATATTGCGTTGCCTTAAGACATGTGGTGCGACAGTTGAATTTAGATTCATTTACAGCGAACACAACTCATGCAAAATGTCCAAGATTAAATATAAAAAATTGAACAAAGAGCATTGAAAAATGGGCCTTTATATGCCTAGTCTAATTCTTGGTCAGTGGTTTGTCACCAGGGCTATAGAGAATTTAGGGAGCCATTGCAAAAGAACTTACTTGAATGTACATGCAGGGGTCATGACAAGTCCTTCTAGGGGGCAGAGTCAATCATGATGGAAGGTACAGGCCTTTGAGACAGTTTTTAGTAGAATATGCCGCATTGGGTTTTGGACTGGACAGTTTGCTCATGACCAGGGGCATTGAAAAAATGGTTGATTTCCGGGAAGCCAGTTGCAAAATTTTCCAAAATGTGATATATTTTTGTTTACAAAAGGCACAATCCCTCCAAATTCAAAAGTTTCCCTCAAATACCAAATTTCCTGGAAGGAGCTCCTAAATTCCCCACCTTTTTATGCCATGCTCATGACATGTCACTGTGTTGATATAAGACCTCTGCAAATTCACATCTGTCATATCATCACATTCAAACTGTAGAACGGACCACTTATTATTTATGCTGAAGGAGGCCAGGAAAATGCTAGGCTACACAAAGAACAAAGGCGGTTCTCGAACCACAAGTGTCGCCTGGTTGTGCGGATCACTTGCTTATGAAGTTTGGCAAATGATGATTAGAAGGAGAACAAAGGTCAAGTGTATACAACATGACAAAAATTTGAAGTACATCGGGCATAGTTTGGTTTAGCCAGCAGAGCATTTGAAAAAGTGCCAACCGAATTGTATGAACAATACATCGCGGTCATTGGAGCGGTAGTGTCGTCTCCGTCGCGGATTGGGAATGGGGTCAAAGGTGACATGAGGTCACCAAGGTCACCATGAGGTCACCAAGGTCTATGGGTCACAAAGGGGTCACAGGGGTTGCATGGGTCACAAAGGTCACATGAGGTCACATGGGGCCACAAAGGTCACCGGGGTCACCACAGGTCATGTGGGGTCAACAAGGTTCCATGGAGTCAACAAGGTCAACATGAGGGTCACCCAAGGTCACAGGACGTCACCCTACCCCACCCTACGCACCCTCCCGCCCCGGACAAACCAACCCCAATGCACCCCACCTTTCCCCCTACCTGGCACACACCTTGACACAGTCACCAAGGTCACAGGTCACCACGGTCATATGGGTCACAAGGTCACGGGTTGCAATGTGTCCAAAGTCACATGAGGTCACATGGGGCCACAAAGTCACCTGGGTTCACCAAGGTCATGTTTGGTCAACAGTCACTGGAGTCAACAGTCATCATGATGTTCACCATGGTCCACAGGACGTCACCCTACTACCCCACCCTACGCACACTCCCGCTCCCCACACAACACCACCCAAGCACCCCACCTTTCCCCCTCCCTGGCACACCTTTGACACGTCACCAAGTTCACATGAGGTCACCCCTCGCCGACACAGACACCACCCCTTACCCGAATGCAAACCCTAGCCCGCTTCACACCCACCCGACCCCTCCCGAGCCCCCACCTTTCCACTTACACCCCCTTCCCCCCCCAACAACCTCCCAACCCCCCAACCAACAACAAAAACCCCCACCCCACCCCCCCCTCCCCAACACCCCACCCTCCCGACACCCAACCCTGCCCCTCCCAACCACCCCACCCGTCCATCCATATGTTGACACACAAGATGTATGGGTTAGTAGTTTTTCATGTAGCCAAAGGACTGAATTAAAATCATGAGATGATAAAAAAGTGCAAAAATCTATTACTAAAATTTTGAGTGTTGTAAAATCTTTTATTTTTAATCAAATTATTTTACTTGCACAATAATACAAAACAAACAAATTAATATGCCATTTGACCAACTGTAAAATGACCCCCTTATTCTCCCGTCCATCAGCATTATTCATTAAAATGAACTGTTCATAATCCTTTGCAAACAGCTAGTAGTCCAACAGAGTGTCGACAGTTATGCCCCCCACAACAAAAAACAAACAAACAGTTCTTAAAATTATTGGAATTTTACGACCATTTGAAACCAGAATGAAAAATACATCAAACTGAGTTAAACAAGTATTTAAAAAAAACTGTGTCGGGTCGCCAGCATAATTTTACAAGAATAAGACCAATACATTAAAAATCATTTTAAAGGAAGAGGAGTGAGTAGATGGTTTTCTATTTTAAGTTGCACTGTATTACAGAAACATGTATAACAAAACGACCAAATCTCATAACTGATTTAAAGTAGATTTTTGAATCCAGAGCATAGAAAAATTTGCATTAGAAACCAATCACCTTGTTTTGCAAAACTATCTCCTTTACCTTTTACCTTGGTGTGTGACCTTTGAACCTCACAAGTTGTAAGCTTTATTTAACATAGGTTACACTTCCTGTCAGTCAAATAAAGAAAATAGAAAAAACGCCCAAGTGGGCGGCAAAAGTGTTAAAAATGAATCCCCAAGTCTGATAAGCTTTAATTTAACATGTTTTAATTATTTTATTTAGTACTATTTCAAATAGCGAAAATAGAAAAAACGCCCAATTGGGCAGCAAAATGTGTTAAAAAACGAATCCCCAGTTATAAGCTTTAATTTATATAGTTACCACCTTCCTGTCATTCAAATAAAGAAAATAAAAAAAAACGCAAAACTTGTTTTGAACTTGTTTGCCTGCTATCGTAATCGTCCATATAGAAAACAGTGCTTTGATTTTGTCATGTCATGACAGAAAATACTAAAATCATGTCATCTTATTATACAATAGATGGCGTATTCGCTTATTTCACTTCTGGTTGATCTATACATGGTACTCATTTCAACATGCAAAAAACCTGGGTTTCAAAAAAAAATTGGGGGACGCCTGCTTCTTTCTTGGAAATGTCCTCATTTCTCTTTAAAAGTGACAGGATGTGTGGATTTATTTAGGCTAGAAGTTTCTCTCAAATTTCACTGGATCGATTGTGAACCACCTTACCGAGAACGTTTGGAAGGGTATGGGACAACATGTGCACAAAAGAAACCGCAAACATTGTTTGGAACTTGCCTGCTATCGTGTAATCGGTCCCCATAGAAAACCATGCTTTGACTTTCGTCGTGCACGACAGAAAACACTAATAGTATATTTATCTATTAATAAAGACGGCGTCTTCGGCTATCACTTCAGGTGTTATCTAATACATTGGTAGCATTCCAACTATGTAAAAAACCTAGGTTCAAGAAAAATTGGGGGCGCTTCTTTCTGGAAATATCCTCATGTCTCTTTATTAGTGGTCCCATGCTCAAGCAATTTGAAAAAGGGTTTTACTGCACACTTTTAAAACAAAAACAAGTTTATCTACATAGTACTTTACACACATAACAAACAGATGGACATAAGAATTTGGATCAGTAGTGCCTCCATGACTGGGGTGACACCAAAAATGATCTGATCAGTATGATTTAGACGCTTTAAACCTAACCGGTGAAAAAATGTCATTATTTATGATTAAAGATTCTTAATACAGGGGTGATTGATAAGTTCGAATTCCAGACTGTTCATGTGTATCGTTCTATTTTTGAACTTGCAAGAATCAGAGATTGAGAGTTTTGCCGGACACTATTGAAGCCATACGAGAGAAAATTAAAAAGTTGAGTTCTTGTAACCTTTGGGAAGAGGTAGTAGTGAGACGGTGCCAAAATTGGGTGGATAGGCTGGATGTTCTACAGATTTAAGCCACAATGATGGATTGCAGTCATGGCTACAATAGACTTATGGACTGCGACAATGTCATGAGGAAAGAGCACCCCCGATGTCAGCGTTCCTCTCCTCAACTTTGTAATTTTCTCGCGAATTAATTGCTTCAATAGACTGGCAAAAAGTCTAAAATTTGGATTGACCGCAAGTCAAAAATGACAGATATACACATGAAATTTCTGAATTTTCATGACGAATGAAAACTGGAGCGCGTTTTGTGTAATTGAAACTTTGTAGCATATTCTCTTTAGACCTTTTGGCTTGCACTTACAATCACCCCCTAGTAATAGCCTTTTCACATTCAAAATACAAGGCGGTTCCTCGAACCACAAGTCTCGCCTGCTTTCGCGCGTAATTGTAAGACAAAGAGCAGCAAACCAGAGTGCAACTGTCCGAGCATTCCAGGGTGTCCCCAAAAAAAAAAAAAAGTGTTGCAACAGATAAACTCCAATTTCTTAACTAGTTTACTTCCCACTATTTCATTTGACAACACCCCAGAGGTCACAACATTTTCATTGTGGGCAGATATTAAACATGAGAAGTCCTCAACAAGGGCATAACTAACACACTTAGGAGTAGCAACCCCCGGGTTTGCATTTGTGATAGTACTATATACCTCTCACTCTTTCATTGACACCACCCTAGGGGTCACAACATTTACATGTGAGATATTAATCTTGAAAAAGTCCCCCTCATGAGCACAAGTAAGAGATGTTTAGGAGTAGCACCCCCGGGTTTGCATTTATGTATTCTGTAATTTCACCGCTTTCATTTGATACCACCATAGAGGTCACAAAATCTTCCGTTTGGGAGATAGTAATCTTGAAATGTCCCCCCACAATAATCATAACAAAGAGATGGTTAGGAGTAGCACCCCAGGGTTTGCATTAATAGTATCTTTATGTCGCTCTTTCACTTGACACCACCCCAGGGGCCACAACATTTGCCAGTAAGATAATTAATCATGAAAAAAGTCATGCAAAAATCCATTTAAAATTCATAAATTTAGTAAAAATATGAAAATTATTCAATTTGGCATACACATTTTGAAAAAATCACTGTGATCACATTTTAAATTTGAGTCGCTACGCCGTGTCCAGAAGAAAGTGGTGAAATGCACCATTTTGCGTTATGAGTTCACATTTACAACGAATGTAAACATGCTGGCAGCCCACAAAAGACTGACCGAAGTAGAAAAAAAACCAGCAATGAAAAAACCTGGGCACTGATCTAGCCAAATTGATGTTAATACCTATGTGGGTGTGTACTCCCCCACCCTTTTGATAAGTCTTCTTGTTTTGTATACCACCAAATCCAAACACAGCCATATACTGGCAATTTAAACAATGCTGGACCCAATGTATTGTAAGGTAAACAAACTCCTCCGAATCAAATTCTTTTTGAAGGTGTAGTATTTACACTGACCATTGACAACTGAGAAAATTTGGTTGTGAAGTGGCAGAAGCAGTTAGCATAGTTCAATGTTAAAATAATCAAAGATGCCCCTTAAGTGCCCACATGCGCATTTGACCAAATTATTATAAACAAAAGATGTTACCATTAGTAGTCTTCATGTAGCGAAGGAAGTTTTCATATCCAATGTACAATTTATGCGATACAGCAATTACGCATATTTAAGTAGATCAATTGCCATCAAAAACAATGCCCTTTAATTGATTCCATATGGGCACTTTGACCGCAATATGGATTCATACAAAAAGAGTTACGGCATAGAAGTCTCATGTTGCGAGTGAATTTGCATATCCAATGTACCCTTTCAGTGAGACAGGCAATTATGCATATTTAATTAGAATTTTTAAAAAAAAAATGCCACTTTAATCGCCCCACATGCACTTGAACCCAATATGAATTCACCCAAATATGCATGGCATAGTGAGTTTTCATGCAGCGAAGGAGGAATTGCCTATCCGATGTAGTGTTTCAGAGATACAGTATTACGCATATGAATTAGCTATTTGCATACCTAAGCCACTTGTATCACACACGCTCAGATTGGAAAAAAGATGCGCACCATGATAGGCAGCGAAGGAATGTTCCGTATACCATGTACCGTTCAAATTATAGCAATATTACGCTGTTTTGCATATTAATTAGCTCCTTGCATACTATAATTGCCCGAAATACGCCCGAAATCTAAGCAGTTCGAGAACTCTCCAGCCCGCTCCCTCCACCAAGTTAAATCACCCACATCCCATACGCCGTACGGGGAACCCGAATAGACAAACTTGTACACAAGCCTTGCGGGAAATTTTCGTAAGATGCAAAATTAGATAATTAATTAGCATATTTTACGCCCCAAATTAATCAGGTCGAGAACTCGTGGACCCGCTTCTTTCACCAAGTTACATTCATCATAGCCCTACGGAACTCCAGATAAATCGGTACACAAGCCCGTTGAACTAAGGACGTCAGGCAGACAGGGCGACAGCATGGACAGACAGACAGGACAGACAGACAGATCAGACAGAAGACAGACAGAAAAGTGATTACTAAGCTCGCCGAACAAAGTCAGGCGAGACAATAAAAGTCTGTTGAAGTCGTATTTTACAGTCAGTCATAAAGGTCCATGGCCGATCGCGAATAGCTCGTCCCAGAAGACCCAGATTTTACAAGATTGGTCAACATTTTGGTATCGGAGAAAGTAAAGCTATTTTCTCATTTACCCTGTTGAAATCTTAGGGCAAAATGACATTTGGTTTGAACTTATGAGCGAAATGTGGACCATTTTGGTTTTTTGACCATAGTAATGTTACGGAGTACATCTATGGGCTTTACAAAATCATGTTTTTAGGTTTCACAGGCAAAAACGGATATTGAAATATCGGCGCGACATCTTACCAGATGGAGTTTTTGGGGGAAGGCCATTATCAAGATGAAAACATCAGATCCTAATCGGGCCATCCCTTTAAGGTTATAGTGGTCTCTTACAGATGTGAATTAAGATCAAGCCGGAAAGTGAACCCAAATTTATGACCATTTAATAATAAAAAAGGTCCTCCTTTAGATATACCTAAGAATCAATTAGCAAAGCCTCTAAATATACAAATGCTCTTTTATCAAGGCCCTTTTTTCATCTTTATGTCACACCCAAATTCTGATGTTTGCCAATTTAGTTTGGTTGGTTTGGTTTTATTTTTAATGAACACAAAAGCTCCAACCTATGCTACATCTGTCTGATTCGCATTGGCTCCAATAAAGGACACAACATGAGTTAGCTCTCTTGAGTAACCAATCAATTAGTGCTTCTATATCTCGCCCTGTGTAAACCATATTAACATTCTTACAGTATCTGATTTGCTTGTTAAATGATATTACTGCCAAGTAACCACATCAAAATAGTGCTTAGATGCAAAGATAGGCAAGTAGTATAGTGCACCGGAGGGGGGGCTAATATACAGAACCACTTTGGTGGTTGGTTCAAACTCTGAAACATTCACATAAAAAATAATGTAATTGTCACAGTATGCAAAACAATGAAATTTCACTCTTGGAGTGATTTTTCACTCTTCTGGATAATTTTTTATCTTAGAGTAATGCTCACCTTTGGGTTGATTTTTATCTTCTAGAATCACTCTTTTGGAAAACACTTTTTTTAATTCTTTTACATTAGAGGTAAACAAACATATGCAATTTAAAAAATGGTGAAAATTTAATGTAATTTCCTTACCCTAAATTTTAAGGTGAAATATTTCGAAAATACAGTAGGCCTTTACACAGGTTTTATTTTCTTATAAACTTCGAAATCCTGGGGGTAAAATTTTAAATTAAATTGGACCCTTCGTATAGCCATAAGTTTTGACCTTGCATTATCAACTGGCATATCAAGGCCTGGGTGGAATGCTGGAGGTGAAAAGTTTTTAAAAAATTATCTCTTGACGCACAAAAATGGGTCCATTTTCTTACAAAAGGTAATACATTTTCCCTGCTGCGGGGTTGCTGGAGTATTACAAAAAATTTTTCTCATAAATATTAAAAACAAATTGTTTTGACACTAATGAATACGTTATGACTAAATGTCATACTTCCTGTATTAAAAAGCCACAACTGGAATTGAGTACATCCTCCCATGTGCCTGTGGTGACATGGGAAGTCATTTGGAATAGCCATGCATGGTCACGACATGGTCAATGTATGTCTGTCACATGTACTGCAAATGAAATCAGATTGATCCAAACCAACAGGTTATTCCATATGAATACCTATATCCTTTCAGTTATGCCATCACCAAAAGTGTGTGGATTGGATTCCTCTTGCTAACAAAATAGAGAGTTTCACAGAACAAATGTGTCATCGCCATCCCATTTGCAATTTTGGGGGTCAAAAGGTCTATGGGTTCAGTGCAGGTTAACATTTTTACCATTGCACAAAGACAACCACCATAACAATGATGCGGGTTTCGCACCCCCAAATCCACAAAAGGGGCAAAAGGTGTGACCACTTTTTGTGAATATTTTGATAATTTATAAAATTAATTTAATGCCTATAAAAAGTAAAAAAAAAAAAAACTTTTGACAAAAAAGTCCACTTTTTGGTGATGAAATATTTCAAAGCGTCAAAAAGGACCATTTTTAGGGGTTTGGTCAACTTTTAGCAAAAAGGGCCACTTTTTCTAAAAAGGGTCCACTTGTTCGATGTCCCGCACCTCCCCAAAAATTACTCCTGCATAGGCCTGCATGCCATGCATGCGGGCCACGAATCCATACGCCGTTAGAGTAAAAAGGCCGGGGGTGCAGGGGGGAAGGTTGCCAACCAGAGAGCTTGACCAGCAATTAAATTTTGAAAAATCATGCTAAATTTGTTCCTTTTTTGCCGCTCATTGAGCAAATTTTCACTCCAACCAGAAAAAATCTGCCTCATAACTGGGAATTTGCCCCCCCCTATGTCAAGTGACCCCCTGATGCACGCCACACATACACACACAGTAATCCCTATGTAACAAACCTGAAGCTGACAATACACAAAAATTGAATCTTTTTTTCCAATCCTAGGAATCAGTATAATAACAAAATGGAATCCGGAGATGAACGTTTGATATATTAATATTCCATCTTCTATAAAAAAAAATCACAAAGAAGCTGAGACTACATAGCCTATACCGTTGACAATTGCATTGTATTTAACACCAATCGGATCTCAATTTTTAAAAGGTCCTCAATATGACGACCTGGATCGTTATTCAGCTCTAGCAGTATACTGGGTGATTGGGGTGGTTGAGTTCCTCAAGCGATTCCAAGATTTACCAATAAGGTCTAACAACTTGCTCCAAGCAAGGACCTGAGTCACGCAAATCTCCAATGGTATGATGTTCATCCGAGACTGATTAAACAATTTTATTGGATACAATTGGCGGGTTCAAATATACATGTGTAACCAAGACAAGTGTACTTAGTTCTCTAGTATTGCCAATCTTTCAGATTAAACAAAATTGTTACCTTTTTGTCTTTTTGTTGTGTTGTTGTTGTTGCTTGTTGTAGATTTTGGTGTCTTTCATCTTTCATTCATTAAACAAAAATTTGTTTTATTAATTATTTTAAAAATTTAAGATTTTATATTTTCTGAACTGTTGGCATTCCAAAGCACAAAAGCTTTGTTGTTGGGGGGGGGGGGGGAAGAAGAGCAGACCCATCTTGATGCAGATTTGAGGCAACTCAAAAGTCAAACAAAAAAGTTAAGGATAGTCGGCTGAAATCTCATCTCAGAAAAGGAGAAAGAGAAAACAGCAGTGTCAAAGATAGGAATCTCCATTCAATATGTGTTGCAGTAGTGTCGTACAGATAGTAATGCTAAAATATCTGATTTTGTCCTTATAACCAGGAGCTAGCAGAGATTTGTAACAATCTCAAGTCAAAAGGTTGAGTGATCAATATGTTAACAGACTAACAGGGACCCTGAAACGTGATTATTAAGTGCAGCATGGTGCCTTTTAAAGACACTACGTGATTTGCTAAATCAGCAATCGAAACAAATCATCAAAAAAAATCAGATTTTTGTAGGTAGTGAACAAGTACAGGTATCTAAATACCTGCTTTTTAAATGATTAAGACCAGAGCAACCTAATAAGGACGAATCGGAGATTTTTGTCGGGATTGTCCGAAACGGACACTTATACAACACGTTAATTGAATGGAGAATTCGTATCTTGGAACACCTGCCGTTTTCTTCCTTTTTCTGTCCCAATTATACACTTGGAAAAAGGTAACTATGAGATTCTACAAGAACTTATCTTCATTTGAAGCTATTTCTGCAAATTGCAAAATATTTTCAAATCAATGATAGGTCTTAAGGGAGGGGGCCAAGACAAGTGTGTACAGAGGTCAATTTTTTAAAATTGATCCAATCATGTTGAAAAAAGTATACCAAGTTATTTTTCTTAAACACGCGGATTAAGGAAAGGTATAGGTTGGACTACCTACAAAGTAAAGTTTAGAGTTATAGGCTAAAAACAGCAAAAATCAATAAAAAGAGTCAAACTTTCTGTGTATAGGGGTCAAATTTTAAGTTGTTCCGAAGTAGATAAAAAATGGTGAAAATTATTCGAAGGAGTTTATAAATTAAAATAAGGAATAGTATTGACGGTCTAAAATAAGGGTACCAATGTAGGGGGCACAGAAGGTCAACGTCTATTGGATTCAATGGGGCTTGACCTTGTTTCCTCTACTTTCTTAAGCAAGCATTTTGTGGGATACTCAAAACTATTCATGATTTGATTATGAGCTCCACCAACATTTGCACCATTTTGTATCCAACTCGGAGCAACTTAAAAAAATTGAACCATTGTACAACTGAAAGTGACCCTTTTTATTGATTTTTGCTGTTTGGTAGGTCTATGAACCT
>JAMKCH010055796.1:0-24621 GCA_023653785.1 Ophioderma brevispina | reverse complement strand
CTCAGATTTTTTTACTCTGCTTCATTAATCTTGTGCAATAGGACAATAAGTTTTTTCCTGACCCCGTTTTTACTAACCTATGAAATGAGAAGTAGTATTTATAATTCGCACATGTTTTCTTTGAGGTTCACTTTCATTTACCTTTGTTACCTCCCCTCCCGCCCCCACAATCATGTTGGGAAAACTACGCACCATCACTCACAGGTACCCATATCAGCCAACATGATCTAGGGGAGCAGGGGATAGGGTCATTATGACCACGTGTCCCACAAATTTCGCACAAGATTAAATGACGGAGTGCAAGAAAACATATAAAAATTATACTTACGAAGACATTTACTTTCGCATAGCGAAAATTATTTCAAGGTATGCTCTTCTATTAAACATTGAAAAATGGCTTAAATTAATCGCCGGAGACTCGCGTTTTTACGATTAGCATCTTTCAGATCACCTTATTTCTTTTTCTATAATATTTAAAAATCCCTAAAATTGCTGAACAATCATAATATTTAAACAAAGCTGTCAAATATTGAAAAATAGAGAATGTTGGTAGCCCTGGGTCTAAGGGTTCCAAACCGAGAAAAAGAATTTCATATGAAATGACTAATTTGTAAAAAATGTCAATCTTAATTTGTACACGGTTTCAACATTAAGTTAATCTGATTATATTTTAAATACTGCAATTTTGCCTGGGAAAGAGACTCCCAAAAAGTTAGTTTTTGAATTATGTTAAATGTTTACTTATCGAGATAAGTGTCAAAGAAGAAGGTCAATGCGAAATTGGATTATGTTGCCTTATGACTATTTTTGTCGCATAACTGATAACTATGCATTGCCAACTATCCTTCTTTTGACCATTAAGCTAGATGAACAACTTCTTTTCATTTTTTACCAAAATTGGAGTAACTTCTGACACATACTTTGGCCGGGACAAGCTGTGAAAAGCATGCAAAATCAGCCCTTTTTTGCCTTTTTCACCAGGAAATTTTCACCTCCAACCAGGGAAAATCTGTCTCAAAAACCCCCCCGACTGGGAAAATCTTCCTCAAAACACCACCTCCAACTGGGAAATCTTCCTCAAAACCAAAATTGCCCCCTCTGACAAGTGACCCCTACTTATTTCTTCTGTGGTTAAGGTTATTCTGTAAAGATAGCCTGTTTCCCTACTTATTTTCGCTTCCCTCCTTCTCTCCCCCCCCTCCAAAAAAACCTCTTAGTCTTATACCCCTGCCTAATTCCAGGGTAGTTCAATCTCAATACTTCCAATATCAGTTTAATTCTGATGACTAAAAAATAAACCTATGTACCCTTTTTACGAAGACACCCATGGCCTGTCCATTCCATTAATTCTCAATAACCCAGATGTCAGAAAAGGTCGGTTGGGGTTTTACATGCACTTTAATTTGTTTACCCAAGTCACCTTACACAAGTAACAGTTGAACTAGAGAGCTCTATAGGCGACTGCCATAGTCGGATATCCTACTTCACACATGCAAGGCCCCTAAGTAAGACTTAGCGATGTCTTCTCTGGTCATCATTTGGTCCTGGGTATCAAGCCTTCTGTCATTGCAAAGTACTACAGAAGTTAATTCCTAGTTGTGGTCTGGAAGATAATCTGAGTGTAGTCTGAGGAGACGGCATGATTGTGATCCTCCAAAATGTCCTGTTGAAAGCCAATCCTTTCATGTATGATCTGGATTCTACGTTGTTAGCAGTCATTCACCATTTTTTATTTTCCTGCCACATGCTTTACGTGTGATATGTGCCTCAAATAAACACTGAAGGATTTCACTGTCAAGACCAACTAGGTATAAGCGTTTACTGTTATAACTCTATATTAGAGTAGACCCAATAAAAGTAATACATTTTTTGTAAAGCAAGAAATTCCAAAACTTGGAGGAAATTTTGAAAGAAATCATTATGTTTCAAAATCTTGTTTGTCTTTCCATTTTTGTGTTGCCTGCCTTTAAAAAGGTCCATGTCCCATTTGCTAATAGCGAAGTGTCCAGTTGTGGTAGCAGAAGAAAGCTACTATTTTTTCTCATTTACCCTGTGAAATCTTAGGGCTAAAGATGTTCAGTTTGGAATGTTATGAGCGAACATATGCCCCATTTTGTGGTCGACCAATATTAATTTTACACCACTCTATGGCTACAAAATCATGTTTTGGTCTCACACAAACGGATTGAACTATTCGGCGCGAAAATTTAAGCTGGAGTTTTGGGATGAAGTCCATTCTATCAAGATGAAAGCTTCGTCTACTCTAAAAATCGGCCATCCCCTTTATAACAGGAAAGACGCATAGGGAATCACTTTTCGTCCACTTTTTCCGATGTTGTTGTCTTCATTTGTTGTCTGTTGATTGTTGATGTTGTCTGTTGTGAAAGGGTTAACATTTGCCTGTAATATCCGCTTGGATGGATTTCAACCAAATTGAGTACGGTGCAACATGGAATTCCTCATTTGTTGATGAGGTCCAAAGGTCCATACCAAGGTCAAAGTTCACATACCAAGGCAAAAGGCCCAATGTGGACAGGTCAGTTGTAAGAGAGGCTGAAAATGTAAAATGACCTAATTGAAATTGAAGTTCATTGGAACCAAACTTGGGTTTGTTATATTCCAATGGAAAGCATTCATTTGTTTATGAGGTTCACAGGTCACATCAAGGTCCAAAGGTCATATGAGGCCCTATCATTTACACGGCAATGGCAGGAGACACTAGAGTTTTTGAGAACCACCAATGATTTGATTTCATTTTTCTGAGCCTGTTATCTTTTTTGTTTCGGTAACAAACAAAAAAAAAGTTTTGGGTGGGTGAATTTTCTCTGCTTTTAACACCATGAGAGGTAAGGGCAGGTCACAGTGAAAAAGGAACATAAAAGTTGTTTTTTGATTTCTCCAGCTCACTTTGAAGTGCTGGTTGATCTAAATCGTTTAGTATCACTTCCAGAAATATGGAAATTGCCCTCCCATTACATGTAGGCCACCCTAGAGAGTGCATGGCTCAGTTCCCTGAATACCTCTTGCAGAGTGTGAGGAGTGGGGAAAGGAGGGGGGGGAAAAAGAATCATTCTGGTTATTGTTTTCTCCTTTTCAAGTTCAGGCCTGATCCTGTGATTTAAAAAAATTGTAAATAACATGTTATAAAGGTACCTATAGCTCAAGTAGTTACTGATTTCTTGGACACAAGCTTCTGAATCCGGATTTGCACTGAAATATCTTGAAAATGGAAATGTGGAGAAACTGTCCTGGCGCTTGAAGGACTTCTCTAGATGACTAGAAGAAACTTTTGTATTACAAATACTGTTTCCAAATAACTGGGGACAAGACATGTTTTGGTTTTGGCCTGTTGTTTAAACCAAGGTTATATTTGCCTGTATTATCCGCATACTTCAATGGATTATAAACCAAAAACTTGGAATACATGAGGTGCAACGTGGGATTTTTATGATGAGGTCAAAGGTCACATGTCAAAGTCAAAAGAGTCATATAGGCCTATCATTCACAACCCGAATGGTAAAGGTAGACAAAAGCGGGGGTCGCAGGAGGACCGTAATATTTTTAGTGATTATCTGATCATGCATGCTACAACAAATAAAGACCACCGGCCAAAAGACACTAACTTCAAGTTTCACCATAGTGGCATCATTTAAAAAGAAATGGATATTTTATATGGGCTTCATCCAATATTGAGGACCTTAATGACACCAAATCTATACCGTCATTTTACTCACTGAAATGGAAAATTTCATATTTATTTTTCTCATTACCCCGTAAACTAAATTTAAAAAAAAAAAGCCCAATGAATCTTTCCTGTTTTTTTTTTTTTTTAGAACAAAACATGTTTAATGCTTCCATGTGAGGAGAAACATGAAAAATCAGACGATGATCAGGTCACCCTTAACAGGGTCCATAACCATAAACAGGGGCGGACTTACATGATTGCAAACGTCAAAATTACCGGGGGGCTGAAGCCTGAAACTTGTCCCAAATGGGCTATTTTGCAAGATTTTTGCAGAATTACCCGGGATACGCGTGCCCCCTCCCTATACCCGCCTTCTACACCATTCTCATCTTCCTGGAGGAAGGGGAAAGGTAAGAGATAATAGGTAAAGAAGATTGGACATCTTGGGGGGGATTCAAACTAGGTTTCCGCAGTGCCCCAGTAACATGACCAGGGATGGCAAGCCACAAGGGTGTCCCTGGCCTGGGCAATTATTTGTGTGCCCACATGTATGTGCGTATGATGACTCCAAATGGGACTCAATGCATGGAACTCGGTGGCATTTCGAGCCTCAATATCATGAGTTTTCCGTGGCGTATCTTGGAAGGGTGTTTTGTTTCCCCCCTTCCCCCTGGTTCATGCAAATATGCCACTCAGTCTACCTTTCGGCTATTAGTTCATTCTGCTCCCTGCATTCCCCCTCGAAGTCAGGTCTGGTATACGCCGTGGTTTTGGTGAGTGTTGGGCATGCAAGGGTATAGGCTAAAGGTAGCTTTCCAGAATGACCACCTTGCCTACCTCATCCGCACATTTTTAGTGGTGATGTACAAATCTGGAAGACCACAATTAGTACAACACAGTGCCTCATATCTTCATACTGAGTTTGGTCAAGGCTGTAAACTTTGGGTTGGTATTGACAGACACTGAATAATAGAGGGCGACAAAGAGGAAGTGTGAATCAGACAAATTGTTGGCTCTGAGTTACAAGTCTCCTTCTCACCATTGCCTTATTATTTCACATGTGCAAATCAAGTTTGAATTTCCTTTCAGTCACTAATGTCTGCTGTAATAATTTATAACGAGTGTTTTAAAATTGAACACAACCTGTTCTTTCACAACGATTATAAGATGCAAAAGCTATATGGCTTAAATCAGATTTCACACAGAAAGGATCATAATTGCAGAATTATTATGAACCTTATTATTGACTTATTCTACTGAACCTACTCATCTATTATAACGACACACACGGTATGCATGCAGATTTGTTAAGGAAAACTTTGTTTTAGGTCGTCCGTGGAAAGACGATTATGGTAGTGTGTGTGTCGGTCTGTCTGTCAGTCAGGGTTTGTGTGTGTCAACTTTTGTAGACACTCTGGTTAAAATGTTGTCTATCTTTTTAGTGCAGTGATGGATCAATTTAATACTTGGTATGCTTTGACATAGACATCTTATGTGGGTAACAGATGATAAGGTCAAAGTTCATATCAGGATTCTTAGGATCATATTTTGCATGTGGTATACACTTTTGGTTAAAATATCTAGCCTTTTATGCAGTGATGGATCATTCAACAATTATGCTATACATTGAGCAATGGGTCTTATGGAGGTCACGAATGACGGCTCAGGGTCAATCAGAGGTCACTTAGGGTCTTCGACCACATAATTGGACGACCTATTTGGGACGCTGTCCCTATTTTTTCCCTTAGTTGGACAATTTGGTAATTTTGCTGTATGTCTTTCTTTTCAGGCCACCAATACAATGGTGTCACAAAACTCAAGGATGATTCAAACAATGGGTGTGTATGAAACTTGACATTGTGAGCTTATGCATGCTCACCACCAGGGACCAGTCAGCAATCTTTAAATGTATGTGTATTAACATTGACTCACCTTTTGGGTATCTGGGTATTATAACTCTTCATCAAATCTATGCAGTGTAGTTTTTCTAAATAACTTGTGAATTGACGGTAAGAACTTTCCCTAAGGAGTTCCACTTTATTGGCTCATAGTGTGATGACTTTTTTCTGTTTCTATATTATCATACGGCATATACGCTAAGTCTATGTGTCTGTGTTCTATCCCCCTTTTTTTTTTCGGATGCTGAGGGGTCGTACGGTCACAAACTTGGTGCAGATAAAAGTTTTGATATTTAGTGGATGTGAGCCTCAGGGTAATACGCAAAAAACAGTTTTCAACAAGCGTGCTTTAAAAAGCCAGGTTATCGGTGAAACCCGGGACCGCCTAGTGTATCCATTATTACACCGTAAACAGCTGAATGAAATAACCTTAACCCTCTCAAGCAAATAAAGAATTATTTTCAATGAAAACAAATGAAGAATGCTTTTATGGGGACCCAGCTGGTCTCAATCCTTGGTTTTGGTAGGGACAAGCTATCCAAAGTCCCGGGAAAAGGGACACCCATGTCTGGCCATTTCAACCTAAAAGGGCATAGCTGTATCTGATGACACATTTGGGTCAACATTGAATGCAATTTTTTTTTTAATGTTGGGAATGGTTTGCTTTTTTTTGTTCCGTTGAGGAATTGGCATGATTGTCCACAAATTTGAGACAAACTGACCTCTCTTTATCAAATTTGGCAAAAAATGGCCATATTTATCATATCTATTTCTACCAGAAAGCGGAGAAAAGACTCATATGGCATCACATTCTCTGTTGTCATGTTGGGGAAGCTATCTCTTGTTCCTACTTCTTGAGCTTGAATCTAGTAAGAAAAAAACTTGCTTGGAGTGTCTCCTTTTAAGGATTAAGAAAAAGTATATTTGCTAGTTCCACCTTTGAGCGTATAGCCCTATAATGGTTCATGGTCATCTGGGGGTATTAAAATGCCTCAGTATTTGTTGAAAGTTGTTTGTTAATTGAGTCCTCTTGTCATACTGAAGCGAAATGCATTTGTAACTGTTTGGTGATAGCACATTTTGCAATTCGGGAAAAGTATTGTGTGCCTCCCTAGACCATGTAGACCTTTGGTTACATTTTGGCCATGTAATTATCCAACCCAATGCCATCACACTTTAAATAGTACATTGTGGATCCTATGAGACAGTACAAACTTATCCCAGTTTTAACAACATCTGATCATTGGAACATTTTACCCCCGGATGACTTGACCCATTATAGGGCTCAGAGATGTAGCTACAGTGGGCCGGTGGTGGACAGCAGAGCCCACCACTCCGCTTCAGAGCCCACCACTAAACTCCAATTTTAACTCTAGAGCTCACCACTCCAATAGCACTAATCACAATTTTAATAATTCACACAAATTTTGACAATCTTGAGGCATAACATTATAAACTGTCACATTTCATCAATAAATAACACCCACCACTAAAAATGTGCTAGCTACAACCCTGATAGGGCTATACACTTTAACTAAAGGTTGAACCTAGGTATATATACTTTTAACGAACATGTTAGTGTACATTCAAACACATTTGACTCCAATTCAATTTTCCCTGTACTAACATTTCCTCTTGAAGAAGGGGACAGCAATCTGTAAGATTTAATCCATCATTTCTGACACTCTGGTCCCTACTGAAACCAAAATAACAAGAAAATCAATTTTAGCACAAAATCCTACAAGAACTGTTTCAATTGGCATGTTATACCACACTATCACTGATTAACAGCTGTACAATGCAGAAGCCCTTTTTTTATCCTCAAGGTTATCCTACATGAACTGAATAGACTAATGTTACATGTTTTTTTTTTTCAGGATGCACCCATACAATGATCTATATGACGTGCCATTGTAAGGTTAACCCGTTTCAGAGTTGATCAAGCTACCAGATGCAGAGTTCGATACTGTGTTGCAGGCGCTCTCACCTCAGGTTTGTGTTATAGTTAGAATTATTAACTTGTCCATAAATTCTAGTTCATGGTGATGCTGGGGTGATATTGTTACCATCTGCAGGGTGATAACGTTAATAACATATCAAGAGTTGTTGATTGTGATAGCATCTTGTTCTGTACCTCAATATGGATCACTGTCGTAATTTTAATGCATTCAATCAACTCAGTCATCCACACAGAAGTAAGTAGAGCCAATCTCATGCAGGCCTTAATGTAAACAAACCTCAAATCAAGGATAAATGTTCCCTAGACTATGTGTAAATTCTCCCAATTAATTAATTACACACGAGCGAGTTTTGTACGCATGTGTGTGCACATGAAACAAAAAACAATATACTTGTCCAGCTTGATAGGATGATGAGTGCGACGGGTGGGGGGGGCGTATACAGTGAGCCGACTTTTAAGCGCGCGCGTAGGTAAAAGCCACAACGCGCATTGCAACTGGAAAGGCGGCCAACTCGGGTATGCGCGCGTCGCATCATACTTCAGGGGAGACAAAGTATAGCGGTGGTGCGCATACTCGTCTGGCCTGAACTAGGAGTGACGTCATAGCTCTCACACAGTATTATAACGGGGTTATGGCATATTAAGTATAAAACATGACATCAATATTCTTGATAATAAGCAAACATAATATATTAGAGCACACTACTGTAGGACACTATTTAAAAAAACGATTGGGGGAGACCCAATTTTGTTACAAAATCCTCCATTTTGAGACAAACGTGAAGGTGGTCTTTTCATAGGCTGATATGGGAAAATAAGTTGTCATATTGGCATGCCAAAAAATCTTGAGTTTCAGAAAATCTTTGAGTTGCCGTGCAAAATCACTTTACTATACTCAAGCAAGGCCTCGGACGTTTCAGTTATTCTTTAGAATGGCTACGAACATGCTACTTCGTGATTAGCAATAATAAAAACAAGCAAATTTGGGACAACGGTTCATTCACCTACCGAGGGTCAAAGTCCCATATGTAAGAAAAACTATTAGAACATGCTTAACTACTAGGATAAATATGTCACATGTATAGTAATACGAACACGCTTGTGGCATGCTATTTTGGAAGGCATATTGAAAATCTGCAAAAAACATTGTCTGATCTTTGCGAAGTAAAATTTCAAACAAACCAATGCTATGATGTTCTTGGATCTTTACTGATCACTATAACCACGGCTCGCCTGGGTAAAATCACCGAGAAAGCATTTTAATGTGGGCCGCCAGCTATAGCTGGGCACAGGCCCACTTCTTAGCAATCCGTTGGCGGTTGTGTATGTATGTATGTGTGTTTGTGTGTGTTCAAAAATTGTTAATGTTTTTTTTAAATTGACCTCAATTTGAAAAGTGTAATTCAATTGGAACCAAACTCTTGGTATAGGTGCACATGGGATCCCTCTATGTTGTGAGGTCAAAGGTCATGTGTTGAAAGGTCAAAGGTCAGTGAGGGTCAAGTTGAAAAACGGGTAAAAATGTAAAAGTGATCTAAATTGAAAACTTGAAGTTCAATTGGAACCAAACTTTTGTCATAGGTGAGCAATTGCGATCCCTCAAATGTTGATGAGATCAAAGGTACGGCCAGGGTCAAAAGGTCCTGGCGGCGGCGCACAGCGTATATCTGATTATAGTCGAGCAGCAAAGTAGCCTGAGAACCGCGAAAAATCGAGTCCATGCTGTAAGGTAAGGTGGACATATACTGGCCCTTGGCGGAACTTTAAGCGTTTCCAGTTAGCTTGGTGAATCATGATGGCCGTCCAATCTCTAGGCTTCTATTGTCTCGCATGAACTTTGTCGGGCAGAGACTTAGTAATCACTTTCTGTCTGTTCTGTCTGGCTGCGTCCGTCTGCTGAGCTGTTGTCTGTCCGTCTGTCTGTCTGGTTGTCATGATGTCGTCTGCTCCGCCGTCCGTGTTTTCACAGCTTGTGTACGATTACTGGAGTCGTAAGGCTACGAATGGTGTACACTGGTGGAAGGGCGGGGGGTCATGATGTCTCGACTTGATTAGATTTGGGCGGTAAAATATGCTAATTAAGTATTAATTGCTACTAATTACGAAAATTTTCCGCAAGGCTTGTACAAGTTCGGAGGAGTTGTTAAGGGTATAATGATGTGAATTTGGAGAAGGGTTAGCGGGCTGGAGAGCTCGAAAACTGATTAGGATTTCGGGCTTATTGCGGGCAAATTAAGTATGCAAATTGAGCTAATTAATATTGCAAAAATCAGCGTTATTGGATAATTTTAAACGGTAATTCGGATACACAAAATTCCTCACTGCATGAAAGCCTTTATTGGTGCGCATCTTTTTGCAATGAACAGTGTGTGCTTATTGCGGGCTTCTTAGCGTATGCACATGAGATAATTAACTCTGCATAATTACTGTATCTCTGAAAAAGTTCCATCGGATAGGCAAAAATTCCTTCGCTACATGAAACGAATCGATGTCATGATTTTGATGTGAATCATAATTGGGTCAAAGTGGCCATTTGGGCGTAAACTATGGCGAATTTCAGTGTCTAATTGCATAATTTATTAAGAAAAAAAAGGCTTCTGTGTAAGTTTCAGGAGTTCCTTAAGGGCTATGATGTTGTAAATTGGTGGAAGGAAGCGGGGCTGAGAGTTCTTGACCTCATTATATTTTGGGCCTTTTTCGGGCAAATTAAGACTTATGCAAATAAGCTAATTCTGATGCAAAAAATCCGGTGCTCTAATTTTGTGACCGTACATCGGATCCACAAAATTCCTTCACTGCATGAGAGCCTAATGGGCGCATCTTGTCTTGCCATTTGTTTGAAAGTAAGTGAATTGCGTTAGGTATGTAAATGAGCTAATTTTAAATATGCATAATGGCTGTATCGCTGATGTAGGAAACGCGACAGCGGATATATGCAAAATTTCTTCACTACATGGAAAGGAATAGTCTGCAACTCATCTTTTGGGTGATCATTAATTAGGTCAAAAGTGCATGTGGCCAATGAAAGGGGGGGGGGCATTTGTGTTCAATGAACTAAGTTGAAATATGCGTAATTGCTGGATAGCTGAAAAAAGTACATTGGAAAATGCAATAGTTTCTGTGTTACATGGAGCAGGTTGGGTGTTGTGGTGGTTGTTGCAGGGGTGGGGGTGGTGGGGGGGATAGTTGGGGAGAGGGTGGGGGTGTGCGGCGGTTTGGGGAGGGGGTGGGGGTGGTTGACGGGTTGTGTTGGGGAGGGGGGGGGGGTTGCGGGTATGGTTGGGGAGGGTGGTGGGGTTGTGAGGATCCGTGTGGGGAGGGAGGGTGGGGTGTAGACGGGGTGTGTTTGGGGAGGGCGTGGGTTGTTTGAGGTGGTGTGGGGGATGGGTGTTGCACGGAGGGGGGATGGGGTGGTGATGGGTGGTGGGGAGGGGTGGGTGTGAGGGGTGTCTGGGTTGTTGAGGTGGTGGGGGATGGGTGTTTGTGGAGGGGTGTTGGGGGGGGGAGTGTTGAGGGGGATGTTGGGAGGGCGTGGGGGTTGCGTCTGTGTTGGAGGACGGGGGTGGGGTGTTGAACGGTGATGTGCTGGGGATGGGGATGGGGGTGGGAGGGGGCTGGGGAGGGGGTTTTTTTTTTCTGGGGGGTTAAGGTGTGGTGTGGGGAGGGGGGGGGTTGTTGTTTGCGGGGTGGGGCGTTGAGGGGGGGGTTGGGTTGCGGGGGTTGAGGGGGGTGGGGAGGGGTGGTGGGTGTGTGTGGTGTTGGGGAGGGGTTGGTGTGTGGTGGGGATGTTCGAGGTGTGCATGTTGAGGTGGGTGTTGGGAGGTGGTGGGGTGGGTGTGCGGTGGTGTTGGAGACGGGGGTGGGGTTAGTTTGTTGTTGCGGGAGGTTGTTGGGGAGGGGTGTTGCGGGTGTTGGGAGGGGGGTGGGTTGTGTTGGTGGGTTGGTGTGGAGGGGGTGGGGTGTCGGGGTGTTGGGGAGGGGTGTTGGGGAGGGGGTGGGGGTTGTGGGTGCGGTTGGGGGGTTTGGGGAGGCGGTGGGGTGGGGGTTGAGGTGGTGTTGGGGAGGGGGTGGGGTGTCGTTGCGTGTGTTGGGGGAGGGGGTGGGGTTTTTGTTGGCGGTGGGGTTTGGTTGTCTGGGGATGTTGCGGGGAGTTGGGGAGGGGGGTGGGGTTGTTGGTTGGGGAGGGGGTCGGGTGTTGTTGTGGTGTTGGGGGTGGAGGGGTGTGGTTTGTTGCGGTGGGGTTGGCGAGCACGTCCTCATGTACCCATCTCATAATTTTACATGTAACATAAAATAGAAATTTTAGCCGTTTATTCAGTTTTTGATTAAAAAAGGCCAAAATTAAAATAAATTTTGTTATGTAAAATATATACGGGGGGTACATATGAGTCTTTCCGGGTGTGGGGAGGGGGTGGGGGTTGTTGAGGAGGTGTTGGGGAGGGGTGGGGTTGTTGTGGTGGTTGTCTGGGGAGGGGGTGGGGGGTGAGGTGTGTTGGGGGGAGGGTGGTTGAGGTTGGTAGTGGTTTGGTGGACGACGGGGGATGGGGTGTGCGGGGGTTGGGAGAGGCGGTGTTTAGGGTGTTGGGAGGGGGTGGGGGTTGAAGGTGTGTGGGACGGCGAAGGGGGTGGGGTTTGTGGGGAGGAGAGGCGAGAGTGGGGTTGTCTTTTTGGGGAGGAGAGGGGGTGTGGGGTGGGTTGGTTGGGGGTGTTGGGAGGGGTTGGGTGTGGGAGTGGGTGCGTGTTGAGGGGTGGGGTGTTTGGGCGAGGGTGGTGGGGGGGTATTGAAGGGGATATGGAGGGGTGGGGTGTTAAGAGGAAGGAGGGTGTTTAAGGGTGTTGGGGGGAGAGGGGGGTGTTGAGGGTGGGGTGTTAGGGGGTGTTGAGGTGGTGTGGGTGGGATGGGGGAGTGGGGTGTTGTTGTGGTGTTGGGTTTGTATTCTGCGTTTTGGATGGGGGTGTTGAGTGTGTGTTGGGGTATGGGGGGGTGGAGTGTTGAGGTGCTGGGTTGGCGAGGGGGGTGGGGGGGGGGTGTTGAGGGTGTTGGGGAGGGGTTGTTTGTTGAGGGGTGGTGGGAGGGGGTGGGAGTGTTGAGGGTGTGTTTCTGTGTTGGGGAGGGGGTGGTGGTGGGAGTGTTGGGGGTGTTGGGGATGTGGGGGGGGTGGGTGGTGAGGGAGGTGTTGGAGAGAGGGGGTTGGTGTTGAGGCTGAGTGTTGGGATGGGAGGTGGGGGTTGTTGTGAGGGGTTTGGGGAGGGGGGGTCGGGGGTTGTTGAGGGTGGGTGGGGAGGGGGTGGGGCGGTTGTGCGTGGTGTTGGGGAGAGGGGAGGGGGGGGGGTTGAGGGGTGGTGTTGGAGAGGGGTGTGGGGTGTGCGGGTGTTGGGGAGGGGGATTGAGGGTGTTGGGAGGGTGTGTATGTTGAGAGGTGTGTGGAGGGGGGTTGGGTGTTTGTTGAGCGTGTGTTGGGGAGGGGGGTGGGTGTTTTGTGTTTTGTGAGGGAGGTGTTGGGGAGGGGGGTTGGGTGTGGGGTGTTGGGGAAGGAGGGTGGGGTGTTGAGGAAAGGGAGGGAGAAAGAGTGGGGGGGGTGGGGTTGTTCGTGTGTTGGGGAGGGGTGGGTGGGTGTTGCGGGGGGGTGTGGCGGGGGGATGTTGCGGGGAGTTGGGGAGGGGGGGGTGTTTTGTGTGGGGGAGGGGGTGGGGTGTGTGGTGTTGGGGAGGGTGGGGGGTTGCGGGGGTGTTGGAAGACTTCCATAGTACCCCCTACTAATATATTGACAGTAACATAAAATATAATTATTTAGCCGTTATTCCGTTTTGATTAAAAGGCCAAAATTAAAGAAATTTGTATCAGGTAAATATATACGAGGGGGTACCTATGGAAGTCTGTGCCGGGGTTGGGGAGGGGGTGGGGTTGTTGGGTTTTGTTTTGTGTTGGGAGGGGGTGGGGTGATGGGTGGTTGTGGGGAGGGTGGGGTGTTGTGTTGTTTTTTGATTTTTGTAATTTTTGGGGGGGTGGGTTGTTGAGGTGGTGTTGGAGAGGCGGCGGGATGGGGGTGGTGCGGGCTTGTTGGGGAGGGGTGGCGGGGGATTGGGAGGGAGGAGGGTGGTTGCGGTGGTTGGGGGAGGGGGCTGGAGTGATGTAATTTGGTGGGGTCGGGGTGTTGGGGAGGAGAGTGGGGTGTGGGGAGGAGGAGAGTGGGTTTGGGGGGGAGGGCGGGAGGTTGGGGAGGGGGTGGGTGTGTGGGAGGGGGTGTTGGTGTGTGTGGAGAGGGTGGGGTGTTGGGGGAGGGTGGGGGGGGAGGTATTGAAGGGTTGTTTTGTTAGGGATACGGGCGTGGGTGTTTTACGAGGATTTGAGGGTTGTTTTCAGGGTGTGGGGAGGAGGAGTGGGGTGTGCGGGGGTGTTGAGGAGCGGGGTGGGTGTTGAGGGGTGTGGTGAGGGAGTGCTGGGGATGTTGCGGGGTGTTGGGGAGGGGGTCGTGGTTGTTTTTGGGGTGTGGGGGACGAGGGGGGGGGGTTGCAGGGTGTGGGTGAGGGGGTTGTGGTGGGGTTCGGCGGTGGTGGGGAGCGGGGTGGGTCGTATGTTGCAGGTGCGGGTGGGGGGGGGCGTGGTGGTTTTGGGCGGGTTGGGGACAGAGTGGGGGGTGTTTTGCAGGGTGTTGGGAGGGGAGGGGGGTTGCGGATGGGGGGGGGGAGGGAAGGGGTGTGGGTTCGCATCAGTGCGTGGGGTGTTGGCGGTGGGCGGAGGGGTGTGGCGGGGTGTTGGGAGGGTGGGGGGTGGGGTGTCGGGAGGGGGTTTTGTGTGTTGAGGGGTGCGGGTGGGTGTTGGGGAGGGTGGTGGGGTATTGCAGGGTGGTGGGTGGTGGGAGGGGTGGGTGTTGTGTTGTACGAGGATGAGGGTGTGTTCGGGTGTTGGGGAGGAGAGTGGGGGGTTGCGGGTTGAGGGAGCGGGGTGGGGGGGCGGGAGGGGGTGGTTGGTGAGGGGTGGGGTGTTGGGGGTGTGGGGAGGGGTGTGTGTTGTTTGGGGGTGTTGGGGGAGAGGTGGGGTGTGCAGGGTTTTGGGGAGCGGAAGTGGGGTGTTGGGGTGTGGGAGGGGGGGGGGGATGGGGAGGGTGGGTGGGGTGTTGCATAGGGGGTGGGGTGTTGTAGTGCATTGGGAGGGGTGGGTTTGTTGGGGAGGGGGATATCCTGCAATCCTAACTGTATCTGCGCACAACGTTCTTTGGGAAACACTCTACTTGACAGTGCAATTTGGTTGTGATGCCTTGTCTTACAGATATACGCGGAAAGCAGGCGAGACTTGTGGTTTAGAACGCCGTTGTAATCTATATATGGCTCACATGAAAGGTGCCCAACGAGGCATTCATCAGTCTGAACTAGAGGCAGAGTCAATTAAATTGTTAAACATAGGTTCGGGTTTGCAAAATAAATAGTGAGCTCAAAGAACCTGTTGACACTTTATTTGTCATTGTACATTTGAGGGCAGACGGAATAAAAGTCTTCTAAACTGTAGATTAAAGAGAGGCCTTGTTTCATTTGTATTTTGTTTTGCAGTAGAGAATACCTGAGAAGGTTACATGGAACTTGTTAGGAGGGTTTTTGCAAAATATCTCTGTAGAGTGATATAATATGTTGTGGATATACGTGGATTGTTTAATTCAGGAGATGTGATAGGTTGGTTTTGAACACATTTTTGACCCATCTATATTAAGAATACTAACAGTAGTACCAATATGAAAATACTTTCCTACCTGAGGCAGGATTTTGAATGCTCCTAAAATATGTTTTTATGTGGATCCTCTCATGAAAACACTACTTTGAAAGCTTATTAAAAGTTCCAAGGGTATTCATGGAAATTGCAACTAATTTGCTGTTATTCTTGTGTTTTCGTTTTGTCCCTGGGAACAAGTTCAACGTAACTATAACACAAGCTCCATACATGTGTGCGCTTGCCTGACCGGGTAAAAAAAATTGAACTTTAACATTTGAATCTCAATTGAAAAGTTCAATTGGAATCAAGCTTGGGTCATAGGTGCAATATGGGAACCTTCAGCTTCATACGCTAATAAGGTCAAAGGTCACATTTCAAGTCATCTGAAGTCAGGCTGTATTGTCAATGGTTTTTTTAGGTCAAATTGTACGCAGTGGCATATCGGGTCTGCCCGCTCTGAGGGGGTCAAAAGGCCAATTTTTCCCGGTCAGAGGGCTAAAAAACGGCTGATTTAGCATGATTTTTGCAAATTTTTTCCCGGCCAAAGTCGTCAGGGGGGGCAATGTGCCCCCCTGCCCCCCCGCCTGTTACGCCACTGGTTGTACGTAGAATAGGCTTAATGTCAAAATTGATTCTTACATCTTAATCATGCTATTGTGACGGTCAGCCGTCACCGTCTGGCTTGTATTGCGCCCCCTGGTGGTTGGAGCAGTTCCAGCTGGCGAGAAGAAGGATGGGAAGGTTATGGCAGCGCGCATGAGGCTGATGATGCGTGATTAAAGATTGATTAAAAGACTAACTAAAGCGAGTCTCTACCTTTGAGTCTGATTTCCCGAGTCCGGTGTGGGGACACTAACACAAACACCGCGACATAATCTGTCTGTGTATCTGTGTGTGTGTGTCTGTGGTCAAAAATGTTAAACTTGCCCACTGTTTCCACATACATGCACATATTTTCATGCCACTTGAATGCAATGGTCCTTGGGTAGTGTCCCACAGTTACCTCTCACAAGTGGTGTCAAATGTCATCTAAAGGTCATTACAGGTCATGGCTCAAAATTGGTCAGAATTAAAAATTTGCTTGGTGTATCCCCATATGTTGATCAATTTTCATGACACTTGGATACATGGTCCTTGGGTAGTGTTGCCCATGTTGATTACCTCATGTGACCCACATGTTGGTGACCTCATGACCTTTGCCTCCATTCGAAAATTGTGACGGCAGACGACACATGCGTTCTGTGAATGCTATATTTTCTGATCAAGAAATTCGGCATATGTTGATTATCAATATTTTTTAATAATGTGGGTTCCACTCCAGAACTTGTAAACATAATACATAATTTCATTCTAGCATGCCCACTGAGAAAATGTCTGAAAAGTTGAGACTATAAATGTTGAAAACAGTGAAAGATAAAAAATGTAAACTAATAGTTCTGTGAATTTGGCAAACTGGACAATAACAACAACCAGTCCTCGCTACAGAGTTGGCACCATGTCTGCGGCTTGATGTTCGGTGACTCACCAGCTCAGGAAAACGTCACTAGAAATCAAAAACATCCTTTTCTTAGAAAGATTATTATACCAGCTCAGGAAAACGTCACTAGAAATCAAAAACACCCTTTTCTTAGAAAGATTATTATACAGATAATTCAATGGATCCACCTGGACTGTATTTTTTTCCAAAGAAAAGTCCTTGGATTCTGGTTTATTTATTTGTGAGGTCTGTGACTAAAAGCAAAATAAACTGCAACTGCTTCTTACTGAGGTAATGGCCACTTATCAGTTATGTTCTGCCTGCTTTTTGCCCATCTGTTTCAAAAATGATTATATCCGGTGGGAGTATATTGAGTCAATCCCACAATGCACCAGGTTTGGAAAATTTTACCTCAATAAGGATTAAGGTAATGTGATCCTACAAAAATCCTATTCTTAAAGGCTGACTCAGAGATTTCGAAATGTAATATTTTTGTGCAGAAATTAAAAACAGACAACTAGAAATAAAGATAGTATACTAAAATGCTGAATTCCAGAGTTAGAGATGAATCGGATGTTTCGTTTTCATGCAATAAACATTTATGCATAGTATAACAGTGCCATAGGATACCGTGTTATAACAAAATTCAGGATACGGAATTTTTAACAAGTGGTGATTTATTATATGAAGGACTTCGAATTTGAGCTTAGTTATTTCACACAGTGAGTGATTATTATATGGACAAGCATTAAGAAAAGACTACAAAAACACCGATTGTTTGAATTTGGTGCGCCCTCATCGGGAAATCTCTTTGAGTCAGCCTTAACACTTAAAATCTCTCACTTTTTAACTCATTTTCGCCCACAAAGTGCCCTAGTACATAATTTCTAGCATGATCCTGAAATGTCTGTGTTTTAAATTCTTGAATACTTGGTATCCCTAATGAATGACATATGTTTAGTGCAAGAACAGGGGGTGTAACGACACAATGCAATGCATTATGGGATTGTTTAAACACCCTATGGATTTATCAAAAATTAAGCCATTTCAACCAAAGCCATTGTCTTTCATAGAGCATCACAAATAATAGTGTGGGTTGGTATGTGTACTTCCGTAGGATGTTCATGCTAAAAATTGATTTTGTTGCTGTTTGGGTCAATAGGGGGGACCTAACACTTCAGAAAATGTGGGGTGCAAAGTTCCTACTGATTGCCCCCTCTTTAAGGGGGGCAAATATTATTTAGGGAAAATTTAAAAATGAGTCAAATTGTGTGTTAATGTAACTAAATCTTTTTAAAAAAAAAAAAAAAAAATGTTATATTTGCCTAGGTTTCAACCTTTAGTTAAAGCGGTTATAGCCCCATAATGGGCAAGGTCACCCGTGGGGGGGTAAATGTCCGATGTTGTTGAAAGTGGCTGTTGTCAAATGATCCTTGTTAATACTGAACAGAAAATGCATTTTAATTGATCTCTGGATATTAACCATTGCGACATCCAGGGAAAGATTTGACCCCATAGACCATGTCGACCCGTGCGACATTTTGCTATTGTAATTAGCACAACCAAATGTCACACACTGTAAAATAATACATTTTGGAATCCTGTTGAGACAATACAAACAACTTATCACCAGTTTCAACAAAAGTCTGAGCATTGAGGTAACTTCCCCCAGTGTGACTTTGAACCATTATGTGGCCTATAGCGATTTAAATAAAGGTCGGAAACCTAGGCAAAATATATACTTTTTCTATCCTTTAAGAGGAGACGAACATGTTAATGTACATTAAAAACACATTTGACCGATTTTAAATTTCCCTGTAGGAAAAACTTTCCCCCCTGAGGAAGGGGGCAGCAGTCAGAAAATTGCACCCCATCATTTCTGACTGTCTGGTCCCATGAATGAAAAAACAGCAAGGAAGAAAATTAACTTTAGCACCAAAAATCCTACGGGAACTGTTTCATTGACATACCGACCCAACTATAATCCCAGATAATGTAAACCCAAGTCGCTGCGACATAGAAGTACCATGTAATAGGATTCGTTACCCCAGTAATCGGTCCAAGCAAATCATAGGGCATGGGGCCACATTGCTATTTACAATGAAAAGGTTGGAATTCAGACCCATGCTATAAGGCCAAAAAAAATTGTCTCAGAAGACATGTGAAAAATGCAAATCCAAAATGCGCTAAAAGCCCAATTTTAAACAAAATGCATGCAGCCCATTTTTTGTGGACATAGATCGTGCCAAAATGCAATCAGAAATTTGAACTCATTCATGAGAGAACAGGCAGGGCTTGAAAAAATGTAAATTTCCCGGGAAGAAAGTTGTATTTCTCACAGATTTCCCACTATTTCTTTTGTTGTAAATTTCCCTCCAAATGGCCAAGTTTCCTTCCAAATGGCCAAATTTCCTGGGAAGGAGCTTCCCAAATTCCCCACTTTTTTGAGCCATGAGAACAGGATATAGTGGTATAAATAGTATCAAATCTCAAAATCCTTTCTATGACTTAATGCATAGTCCATTCATTGTAAGTATTATTCACACTCTTGCAATTGAGCAAAAACAAGTTAAAGAACTGAAAAATCATCAGAAAAGATATGTCATTAAAGAGACACGAGGAGGATGTTTCCAGAAAGTGTGCTCCAATATTTTTTTTGCATATTTAGAATGCTTACCAATGTATTTAAAGGTGCAACAAGAGATTTCGAGGCACCCAAATATTGTGTCAATAGTAATTTCATATAGATTAGACACTCAATAGATTTCTTACATTGTATTTGGCGACAGAAATGTCTTAAAAGAGAGGAAGGGGGAAAAAGGGGATTTTAATTTTGCCTTTATTTAAATAAACTATAGGTGAATTCGTATTTGCTCCTATACAAAATTAGAAATTTTACAATTTTTTGTACCAAAGAAACATTTCTCAGCTTAATCCTCTCAGATGGGGATATTTTTTGATGGAAAGCTTTACATCAGGGCAAAAATCAGTACTTTCGATATTTTTAGGGACACCTGATATGTAAAATCTCTTGTTGCACCTTTAATCAAACCTGAACTAATTAAGCCAAAAACGGAGTCTTTACATTCATAATAAAAAGATGATTTTAATATTTTCTGTTTTGCACAACAGAAAATCAAAGCATGCTTTTCTATGGGAGTCAAATAGGACACCAGGCAAGCTCAAAACGGAATTTGGATTTCCTTCTCTACTTCTTTGTCCAATAAGCATTCGAAACGTTCTTGGTCGGAGTTCTACAACCCATCAAGTGCAAATTTAAAGAAAGTTGTATCCTCAGAAAATCTCCTTGTGTCCCTTTAATTCCTAAGAAAATTAGACCATACTTAAAGACACTATCAGTGATTTATTCAAAATACTTGAAATTTGCAGGGATAGCCTAAAAGTGAAGTATTGACATCAATGGAAGAAAATGGCAGAGTTCAAATATACAAATCTGTATTCAATTACGTGTTGTAGTAAGTGTCTGTGCGGACAGTAATGACTAAAATTTCTGATTTTGTCCTTATTAGGTTGCTTCTGGTCCTATCATTTGTAGGGTAGGTTAGGATACGTATACTTGTTACAGACATGCACAAATCTGATTTTTGATGATTTTATTTTATTTTCTGATTTAGCAAATCACTGTTAGTGCCTTTAAGTGATGATATTTTCCACCAAAGATAAACACCTTTTAGGAACACCCTGTTTATTATGACTACAATTAAATAGTTGTACATTACTGCTGCAAGTTGGGTCACCCTGTACATTTACAAGACATTGAACAGTCACTACTTTGGCATGTTTTTCCTGTTAATTAGGTCAGCATGTCAGTGTGATTCCTATGCACTGCAAAATGTAATGCTTTATTACTTAATCATATATCCAACTGTACAAAGTACAAATTCTGTTGAAGTAATAAGATTGAATGGGAGGAAACATTTAAGTACATGAATGTAACATATGCTGGGTTTATTTTTAGTCAACCATAGTGTGGTGGTATCACCATAATTTTAACACTTTGTTTCGTGGCTCGACTGTTGCTCAAATTGGTTTCTGTCTCAGGCTAAAATCAGGTATGATTGTAGCATTGTATGTTATTGATTGAAATGACTGTGATAGTCCACAACTGTTTGATCCCGTGCAAATCGTCTCTTTTAATTTTAGTTTAGTAAGCAATTTCAAGCAGCGGAGCGACACAATTTTACAAAGATTTAAAGTAGGGACATGCGGAAGCTATTACCTCTGCAAAAATCAGGAAAAATCACATTGACGGGAAATCTGCCAATAGCGCCTACAAAGATCATTATTTATGTTATAGCGCCTCTATATGTCCTTTATCCATAGAGAGACATGTTATAAATAGATTTAAAAGAAAAATCGTTTTGTCGCAATTGAACGTTTTTGTGAAATTTACACAAACATGAAGTTAGTGGAATATATAATCTATAATTGTCAAAAGTGTGTGCTGTTGATATTTTTTATTTTATTATGGTTTGTTATAATAAATGAGACTTCCAACCGCGGTGTTGGCAAGTCATTATCTTGGTGTAATTCAATTGTGACATTTTGAAGGAAAAAAACACTAAAAACTTTTTGATAAGAAAAGTCAATGTAGCATGCAAAGTGTTTCTTATCAAGAGATTGCTAGTCAGTAAAAAATAAGATAATTGGTTTCTTCGTACTTCCTTTTACACTCTGTACTTTGCAAAAGTAATGGAATCGAGAACTATAAAACTTAGTACAGATTTTTACTGTTTAGAAGAAAAACTATTTTCACAGTACATGAGTGCAGGGAAGCTTAGAGAGGGAAAATCCTATTATGGCTTAAAGCCAAACTAGCAACTTTGTTTCTAAATGCTTGTGTTGCAATTAATGTTGTCCCCCTGACTCATCCATGTACTAGGAGCTAGAGGAAACAGCACGGGCACTACAAGCGGTATAACAGCTACAGCATAGTACAGCGGCTCAGTCAGGTCATGCTGTTTGACGGGGCCCACAACACGCGAGAGCGAAGCTGAAACCAGCCAAACAAATGGAGGGGGCTTTCCCTGTCGGAGCAGAAATTGGCCAAGCTTTGCGTACGCAACAGGAAGTGTCTCTCGCGGGTAAGTTAGTTGGAGTGAGTGTCGTTTTTAATCATGGTGCCTAGAATTTAAATATACAGTGCTGATCTGTGGCAGTAGATAATTTCCTAATAGATGCGTAGTACTTAAGATAAATTTATTGCTAGTTACATTTATATCGTATTCACTTGTCTGGCGGCAGTGGGACTTATTCATGTTCCATGACATACGAGGTTGACAATTGCACGGAACACTTGGGGTTTGACGCATTAAGATTTTGTTTTGTTCATTTCGTAATTTAGAAGTGATTGTATTTGGCGCCTATTGGTCAAGGTTCCCTGTCTGCCAAGGGGGGTGTCTGCATAACTCAGTGAATATTCCCCGACCCAAGCAATAAAGGGCATAAAAAGCAAAATAGATAACATTACTGGAATTTTACAAGGGATAGAGATAGGGTCCATTCAACATGAACACAGTTATGGAATTATGATTTTATCATTATTATGCAGGTTGAGAATCTTGACTGGGCCCAGCAATTGATGTGAACTTGACAATATAATCTTTCATCAGATTACAGAACTTATCTAGGTTGTGACTATCCTGTATTAGGGATCAATATTCATGAATTTTCAAAAATTGGAACTCACTTATTTCAGTTGTTCTTCAGGTGTATAGCAATTTCTTTAAAGAGACATGAGGAGATTTCCAGGAAGAAGCGCCCCCAATTTTTCTCGAACCCCGGTTTTTTACATATTTGGAATGCTTACCAATGTATTAGATCACACCTGAAGTGAATAAGCTGAATATGCCGTCTTTATGTAATAAGAAGATGATTTAGTAGTTTCTCTCGTGCACGACAGAAAGTCAAAGCATGGTTTCCTATGGGGAACGATTACGATAGCAGGCAAGTTCAAAACAAGCTTTACGGTTTTCTTTTGCACCTGTTTGTCCAATAAACCTTCGAAACGTTCTCGGTAGGTGGTCCACAACCGATCCAGTGAAATTTGAGATAAATTTGTTTCCTAAAAAAATCTCCTCCTGTCACTTTAAAAACATGCCAGTTGCACAGTTTTCCCTTGATGAAACAGGCCTACATGTTACTATGTTCCACCTCTCTTTCAACTTCAGTCTAAGACTAAACTTGAATTGCCAATGTGCATTCAAAAGATTGGTTCCAATAATTCTGACAGCCCATGTCGTTTCATATAGCAATTAAAGGTGCTTGCTCTGGTTTATGTGTATTGTGTTCAGTATTTGATATAAGAGCCTGGCACTTGCATGTACTCACCACCAAGTATCAAGGGAAACAAACTTGTGGTTTTAATGGTAGAGGCAGTAATGCATATTACAATGCCCTGTTCACAACTGTGCTAAAATTGATGGTTAACCATTGAAAGGGTAGTTTTTGTTCCTATTTTGGGAAAGAAATAGTTTTTAGGCTGAAAATTCAGGATGACAAAAAAAAAAAAAAAAATTAGCTTATATCAAAATTGATACTACTTCCTGGTAGGGTCAGAGGGTCCAAATGACAATCTGAACATAGTGAACAAGCACCTTTAAGTGAAGCCCTAATGCCTATCAGTGACACAATCCACTTAGTGATCTTCCATCTTGCAATCTTATGTTATACAGGCCTGGAAAAAGTGGGGAACTTGGGAAAAATGTTCCCAGGAAGTTTTGACATTTGGAGGGAAATTTTGGCAATTGAAGGGATATTTTGGACTTTAAAATGACAGGAGGAGATTTTTTAGGATACAAATTTCTCTCAAATTTCACTAGATCGGTTGTAGACCACCTACCGAGAACGTTCTAAAGGTTTATTGAACAAATAAGTACAATTAAAGAAAACCGCAAAGCCTGTTTTGGACTTGCTTGCTATCCTAATCGTCCCCATAGAAAACCATGCTTGACTTTCTGTCGTGCACGACAGAAAGTACAAAATCATCTTATTACATAAAGACGGTGTGTTCGGCTTATTCACTTCAGGTGTGATCTAATAAATTGGTAAACATTCCAAATATGCAAAAAAAACGGGATTCAACAAAAATTGGGGGCGCTTCTTTCTGGAAATCTCCTCATGTCTCTTTAAAGTAAAGGAATTAAAAAAGAAATGGAAACTTTGCCATCCTGGAGGGAAATTTTGATTGTGTTTGAAGGAAATTATGCATTTATTCAGCTATGCCTATGTAACATTGTAATAAGTCATTTTAATTTGCTGTTATGTGGCTATATTCTGCCAGTTCTTAATTCCATGCCCCAATTCACAAAATGTAGGTTATTTTTTATGCACGGCAAGCTTTCAAGTTGTTCACAGCACCTCTAGGTGGTAGGCTTCCACATATTCTCAGTATATCCTTTTGCTTCAGCAGCACCTAAATTGATATGAATTTACAGCAGAAAATGTACTTCAGAATGGTCTATTTTGTGTCATGGTGGTGCCATATTTATTGTGTGCTACCAGCATAGCTGGCAGGACCACTTAGCAGTCTGTTGTCCATGTGTATGTATGTGTGTGTATGTGTGTGTTTGTATGTGTTTCTAAAATGTTATGTTTTTTTTTTAAAATTGGCTTCGATTGAAAAGATGAAGTTCAATTGATGCACCATGGAATCCCTCATATGTTGATGAGGTCAAAGGTGACGTGTCATGGTCAAATGTCATGTGAGGTCAAGTTGAAAAATAGGCTAAAAATGTAAAAATGACCTCCATTGAAAAGTTGAAGTTCTAACTTGAGTCATAGGTACAACATGGGATCACAATAGATGACACAATAGACTATTTGCACAATCCCCGAAATGCATCTCATTCGGTGCCCATTTCCATCCGGGAACTT
>JAMKCH010055795.1:0-12904 GCA_023653785.1 Ophioderma brevispina | reverse complement strand
TATAAAATGTGTTCAATTTACTCACAAACTATAGTCTTGGCCATTGGAAGAATAGAGGTATATTTTACACATAAAAATAACATACCCCAAAACAGATAGGGTCAATAATAAGAGGCTAAAGACGTCCAGATAATTTGTAGGCTAACTTTCAGTTTGCCCTAACTTTAATCAACAAATGTATCTATTACATGAACATCATAGACTCGTACTCATTGATATTAAAACCACAAAGATCACAGACCGATCAAACAGGGTAAATGCCGTGGGAATCAACTCCGGCGTGTATTGTCTGGTGTTAAACGCCGTTTCCGTCGTCTACTGAATAAATGTCGCCGGAGTCATTTTATTATAAAATCGTTCTGTTTACCAATAAGGACGCTGATTTGGTCTTAATCAGGTGAGGGCTAATGTTTATGAAGGCTTTATAACCATGCAAAAATATCAATATATAACCACCTTAAGGGCGCACTATTTTTCAAATGTGCCAATGTCTCTTTAAGCGGAACGAATATGATTACATACCATTTCAATTTTTCAGATGATTTTGCAGGGAAGTTATACATGCTGGGCACCGACTACAAAGACTTCTTACTCATCCATGGGTGTAACCAATTCCCGAGAGATAACCCGTTCCTGTACGAGCAGCACAACTTCATCTATTCAAGAACGCCGGTTTGGCCAAATGACTCCATCTTAAAGAAACATTTTGAGAAAGCTTTTGAAACGTTTGAGTCATTTGGCATCGACAGAGACCCTTTTGTATGGCATGACCAGAAAAATTGTAATAGAGAGCTGATATCTACATTATCTCCCAAAACATAAAGTCTCACAAGACCAATGTCAATATGAAAAAGTAAGGACAAATACGTTTCTGTAATCACATTTTCGAGAGAAATATCATTGGTTTTCTTTTCCATTTCAAATACTTTTGATAGATGAAGACAAGGCTTTTGGAAATAGTTTTCAGAACAGTAGATTACAAAAAAGTGCTATTAAGTACAGAGGCATCTATGGTAATTACGGACTAGTCTAGTGGGTAGAAGGGGTGTTCGTGCACCCCCGTGAAATAAACTTCTAATCAATGTCACTATATCAGAAAAAATGCGTAGAAAACGATTAGCTATGTAAAAAAAATCAAAAAGTGTCCCACGTATCATTTATTAATGCAAATTTATGCAAATTAGTATCGCCATTACAGAAAAATACAATTTTCGATATATCTCGGCCAATACTGTTGATAAATGAACAAATGAGGTGACTGGGCCTATGTTTCGAGGGTCAAAATCAAGATGGAACCATTTTGAAAATTACCAGATGTCCCCATTATGACGTAATATGCAAATTAGGATCGCCATTAGCTAAAAATACAATTTTTGATATATCTCAACCAATACTGTTGATAAATTAACAAATAGGATGACTGGACCTATGTTTTGAGGGTCAAAGATCAAGATGGAACATCTTGAAAATTGCCAGATCTTTCCATGATGACATAATATGCAAATTAGGGTCGCCATTAGCTAAAAATCCATATTTGGGTATATCTTGGCAAAAATTCCACATACCTGCCCACATAAGATGACGAGACCTATGTTTTTGATTGTCGAGGATAATTTAAAAGGTACTTATAATTTATGTTCATGTGTCACTAACATGTTCACCTGCAAATACTAAGAATATGCAAATTAGGGCCTTAATGTCGATAGTCTCGTTTTGGGGGTAATTGTAAGAAACTTTGTTGGCCAAGTAAATTTAGACTTGCACATCTATACATACTCTAGCGTGATGGGACCCCGTTTTGCTGGAGTTAAAACCAGATCCAGATATACTTGTAACATTTCTTTTAAATTCATATGCAATGATACAAGACTAATGCGAGACTAAGATAATGTGTTGTTATCATGCCGAATAGAAACCGTGAAGGACAGAACTCTACAGTCTCCAATGACTCTCTACCAACATGCAAGTGTGATATCCATATTGTATCATGGTAGTTTTACACCCTCAGTAAATTTAAAGGAACTGCAGGAGAAGAAATTTACTTGGCCAAAGACGTTTCTAAAATCATCCCAAAACAAGATTATCAACATTACAATCTTACAAATCTGTACTCATTAAACACTTTTAAAAAGCATTAAAGGTGCATTTCGTGATCCTAGCACATTCATTTTTGTTTATGGTTCACAAGATATACTCAAGAAAAGGTTATTTCCAAAATTTTAGTTGCTTGCGACTGTGCGTTTTGAAGTTATGAGCGAATGATCAAAACATGCTGCCCCATAGACCACTGTGTTATAATTTGTCCGTTTACGGACAGAAAATACAAAATTTCGAATTTCTTCTAGAGTAGATCGAATATGCACGTAAGATTTGGCATGCATACTCTACTCATACCAACAGTTCAGATGGTATAAAAATCTTAACTTGTATGAGTTAAGTCGGGGACGAGGCTGTGGATCACGAAATGCCCCTTTAAGCATTTTAAAGACTAATGTAACACTTAGACAGTGACATGTTGTACTCAAACCAAAAAGAAGAGCTAAAAGAAAACGTCCGGAAAACGTGAAGAAAAGGATTCTTCGGTCTTCGACGCATCCGTCATGTGCTATCCATATTGTAGCATAACATCAAGGTGGCAATAGAACTACTATGTTCGTATGCTAGCCGCCAACCAGAAAGCATTTGTTACATACAGTCTTGTAGGACATTGGATCTCATATCTTGAAACAGAGTGAGATCTTGCTGTTATCTTCGTTGCCCTTGCTTTTGTGTGTGTGTGTGTGTGATATGAAAACGAATCAGAGCTATTGCTCTGAGAACCTGCTGAAACGCCTACAGAAGGTCCCAATGGAAGACCATATCTCCTTTACAAAGGTAGATCACCACAAAAAGTATGCAGTTGCATTTTGGGTTTCTGAAGCTATTGCACAAGCTTACATTCCTGGAAACATTGACATGTGTCGAAGTGTTGCTCTCCTTCGTTGCGATATTTTGCAGGCTTCAATGAGTCAATAGACCCTCGAGTTATGATTTTCTGGGTGGGGAGTCCCAGTTGCAGAGATGAAGGCTCCTAATCCAGGCACAGGCATCTTGCCTTGCTGCCAATAAACCTGATAAAAAGCCATACAATATTCTTGCATATGTTAGTAGATCGTGTAATTCTAAAAAATTGTGTGAATGATGAGCCATCAGGAAAATTTGGGCCAATGCACGTGAAGTGAAATGGTGGGGGAATTTCTGGTGTGTTGACTTTCAAGCTAAGCTGACCCTGCAACTTATCTACCCCCGGCAGAGTTATTGTCTTATGGCTTTCGACTCCGTTTGCACTTCCTGTCTCGTGATCCCTGCAGCACTGTTGACAATGTTAGACTAATGTTGCTGCCATGAACATTAGTAGAGATTTATTCAAGTTATCCATTTTCCAAGTGGAATATGATGTTGTCTTCTGTCATAATTTGAACTGAAGTCTATGTTGAGACCTATGTTGATTCTTTGACCAGGGCCTTGGCCAGGGCTGTTTTTAACTCAAAACAAAATCATAAACTGTCAGAGTGGTGAGATGCTTGCTTTGGACATATATCTGAGACTGATTTCCATTGTCCCTCTGGCACTGTACGGTACAGGTCTTGCCATAGATGTTTAAACTTTGCGCTTATCTCTAAGTCATCTTTACCAGCTATTACCGGATATGGTCAGCAGGTATGAATTTCTCAGACGACAGCTCAATGTCGTCGACTGTGTTAGAGGCCAAGGAAGGTCTATGGACTCATGGAAAGCCTGCTGAATATTACGAAGGAGAGCGACATCTTGACATTCGATAAAGTTGAACCAGACCCATTTTCTTGGCCCGTGACTCCCTTTGCTCCCTTGATCTTCCAAGAGGAGTAGACTTGAGGGTGCTTTGTGGGTAACGCCTTTAATCCCTACTTTGTCACAGAAAATAAATTCTGGTGGGAAGATGGGTCCACCGGAAGACAATCTATGAGGGGGGGGGGGGCGATGCCTCTGTGAAGTTGATACTTCCGGTTGTGTATCATCTCCCAGCAGACAATGATATCCAACTCGTTCAAGATCACAGCTTTTTTGCTGATCACAGTTAGGTATCTGATCACAGATTGATAGCATGCGATATGGGGACTAATATCATTGTCGGAAATGTCACTCCATATGAAGCTGCGGTTCCTTTAAATTTACTGAGGGTGTAAAACTACTACGATGCTTAATGCTTTTAAAAGTATTTAATGAGTACAGATTTGTAAGTCTAAATGTTGATAATCTTGTTTTGGGATGAATTTTGCTTGGCCAGCAACGTTTCTTATAATTACCCGCAAAACGAGACTATCGACATTGAAGGCCCTAATTTGCATAGTCTTAGTATTTGGGTGAACATGTTAATGACAAATAAACATAATTTATGAGTGCCTTTTAAATTATCCTCGACTCTAAAAACATAGGTCTCGTCATCTTATGTGGGCAGGTATGTGGAATATTGGCCACGATATGCCCAAATATGGATTTTTTGGCTAATATTCTTTCATATTCTTTCGGTTACATTTTAATGATAAATTCAAAATAAATACGATATAAGAATGCAAATGATGTGACTCAAGGTCGGATTGGCAATAGTCTTGCGCCGGAAATTTCTCTGTGGGGCGCCCTGTTTTCGGCCATTTTGGGCTGATTCGGCCCCCAAATTAGGCCGGATAGACAAATAAAATGTATGTCAGGAAGTGTATATTTTGGCTCAATAGGCCAATTGTCTTGAAATTTCTAAGGCCGTTAAAAATTTCCAGTGCAACGCCGTTGGGATCAAGTGGGTCGTTTGTTAAAGTTGCGATATAACCAGTTTTTTCCTTGTTTACTTTATAAGATTACTTTGGCAGTGTGTGTGGCGGCTGACGGTGTGTTGGTGGCTGTTGGCGGCTGGCGGCTGTCGGTTGTGTGTGTGTGTGTGTGTGTGTGGTAAAAATGTTAATCCTCTGCTCATTGGGCTCATACTCTTGTACGCATTGACCAATTCATTTCATTATCATGCTTTGAGGTGTCCGATACACGATAATATCGAATCCTACGCATGATAATGATAAAATTTGATAATTTGCGCCCAATATTTATTGGTCTCACTATGAGTTTTAAAATATTGGGCTCGACTGCGTCTCGCCCAATATTTTTGCAACTCATAGCTCGACCAATAAATTCGGGCTGAATCAATCTAATTTTATTACATTATTGTGTCCCGAATCTTCTATCCTATTCTTCTTACACAATTTTAAACATTTCACGAACTTGGACAACGCATCAGCTATTACAGTGCACAGTTCACATTTAGCATATGCACAAATCACATATGTACAGCGAGCATCTAAATATTTTTTGCAGTTGAGATTAATTTTGTGAAGGAAAAACAGAAAGCGAGATCATAAACAATAATGGCATCCAGCATTTCGTCGCTAAAGATTGTGGATCCTCAGCATCGTCGGAATACTAAAAACAAAAGAAAACCCTTTTTTCGCTCCAATTGGATTTCGCGTGACCCCAGCGTTCGTTGGCTATGCAACTGCTCACCGAACAGTCAATCTTTCTCGGGAGGTCATGCCAACATGCGTTATTTTCTTGTACACGAGAAGCAGCAAAATCGCTGTGACCTCAATAGCTGGTCGCAGACGTTCTAGAAAATGTCCTGATTTGAGGTCTAAAATAATTGAATTCATTACAAAATAATGTATTATTGCCGAGGAATGTCGACTACACGCCTAGGTTGGCTTAAAGGTGCTTGTTCCGATCGTCTTTGGGACCCCCTGATTTACCCGGAAGTAGTATCAATTTTGATATCAGATGAAAGGCCGTATTTTTCTCATTGTCATCCTGATATTTCAGCTTCCAAATCTATTTCCTTTTCCAGTTAAGATAAAAAACTGCCGTTTTAATGGTTAACCGTAAATATTAGCACAGTTGTGAATATGGCATTGCACTATGCATTATCGCGTCTAGCATCAAAACCGCAAGTTTATTTCCCACGGTACTTGATGGTCAGTGTGTACATTATGAGTGTCAGGCTCTCATATCAAGTAGAGAACACGACAGGCAAAAATCGGAACAAGCACCTTTAATATGAGATGATAAAAGTCTGCAACTAATTTACTGCTACTCTTTCAAGAAATGGAAGATTGGCTATAAGGCGGTAATTTGAGAGAACGTTGGTGTCCAAACCGGATTTTCTCAGCAGCGAGAAAGAGCTTGAGAACTTGAGGAAATACGTTAAAAGACAAAGAAAAGTTGGCACTCCGTCGTTATAACTGGTAACAGATCAGCTAGACACAGTTTTAAGATATTTGCTGGTAATGGGTCTAAGGAGCAAGACTTAATCGATGTTGATTTGATGGATTTCAAGACCTCCTCTTCAAACACTATAGAAATGTTGCTGAAGGTGCTCTTGTATGAATCATTTAGCTCAACTGACAGAGAGGTAGTAGTTGCACAGCTTCTTGATCTTGTTGTGAAAAAATGCAAAACTGTAAGCAAGAGATTTTGGACATTCGCGGGTAGGTAGCGGTTGTTCAACTCTAGGCGATAGCAGTCTTTGTTCAATGGTTTTTGAGATGACAACCCAAATGACCGCGGGTCATTAGGAAAGCCATCTCGAAAACCACTGACTGAAATGTGTATTGATTCAATTCATGGGCTTGGCTATTGTTGTGCACCTATGAGAAAAAATCCAGGCAGGCTCCAACCATATCCAAATTGTTAGGGTTCCAATGCTGTTCATTATAGCTACACAATACAAGACCATGGATGATATTTGTGCCACTCTTCTCTAAAAGAGGTGTTTTCATTTCACACATGTGGAATTGGAAGAGCAACACGGATACATCACAGTTAAAACCACACCAAAGGCAATTTATTGTTACAGAGTACATCACACTCAGAGAGTAGTACAGTGCTTCGGAGATTCCATCAGAAATGCCCAAATGTACGACTGACTTCACGTGGTGCCTTTTACAAAAATGTATATATCATAGAACTGGAACAAGTCGAAATCTGAAGAAGGAAGGTTGTGATCGTCCATGAGCTGGAAGGCATCCTGTCAATATATCCAAGCAGTCAGTGACCTGTCTTCCACGTTTCCTGGAAGACCGTATCATTGGAGATGAAGCTGGTTTTGCTTTAATCACCTCTTGAGTACTCACAATGTATGATAATATGTATCAAGAGGGCAGCCTCTACCTGAGTTTGACTATCAACGGAATGAAGACCGAAGGAAATCGAATGTTTGGGTTGGTCTTGCTGCTGGAATAAGAACAATAATTGGACAGCTTCAGCATGCTTGGTGGATACAGGGTGGTGCCCTTTCAATGAGGAGGAGAACGGCAACAAGACGTCTTGCAGAGCTTTTCAGCAATCGTGTCATTTCATCGAACCACCAGGTCGAATACCTCAAGGTCACCTAATTTATTTTCATTTTTTCTTGTTTGGCCATACGAAATCAAACGTTTTGTCCTCCAGATAATCTTGATAAACTTGAAAGATTTATTACCGAAAAATTTGACACACTCAAGCAGGGCAGGGCTCCTGTCAGACACGCTGTTAATACCGTGATCACAAGAGTTGATATTTACATCCAGAGAATGGTGGGCATGTCGAGGACTGAGATTGAATAACCGTAAGTACTGAAGCTAAATTGATATCATGTTTTTTTTTTTCATTTTCAGTCTGAGCAAAATTCTAAGGGTGCGTTTTTTCTGCTACAGTCAGTAAAATTTTGATATGTTGTAGAACGGACCCCAGAGATGCAAACCAGTATTTGCCACATTTTTTTTCATGCGCAAAGTGGGTCACCAGCCAATTTCAAAATTGCCGCCATTTCCCCCATATTTTGATTATAGTGTAACTTTTAAGACTCTTTAAGTAGATTTTAATTTAAAATGACGTTTAAAAACGTCATTTTTAATTTAAAATCTACTTCAGGTACCTCTTTATTGTCCTAACTGGGCAACAAGTTTTCTCCGACCGTCCCGCGGCTTAAGCTAGGTCCGGGATAGTTACTGGGCCTGGCCAAAAGAAGTCAAAGTCTCGTTCTTTGCGAGGAAATTGCCATCCTTCGACCACCGAAAGTGGGCCTCGTTAAGGCATCTATTCTGGAACCTCGTCGCCCAGAGACAAGTGGCACGAGAAACACCGTCTTCCTAGACGTCTCGGACATGCTAAGAACTGGAGCACTAGTGGCAAGTCCCACTCTAGAATGAGGGAAGCGACCGGAGGATGTACCGTAAGCATGCCCTTAAGTAGATTCATGAGGAAATCTATCTATCTGAAGCCCCGATGGAGCACCCGGCTGTTTGGATACCCAACGCCTTGTGAAAGATTTTTGTTAGGAAATCCCCGATCTTCCCTTGCAGACGCAGACAGCAGATCGATCTCTCTATTGGCGCACCGGTCGAGAATCATAAAACTCTCTAGTAGACTTCAGTTTTTTTTTTTTTTTTTTTTGCGGCTAAAGCTAGGTCCGGGATAATCACTGGGCCTGGCCAAAAGAAGTCAAAAGTCTCATTCTTTGCGAGGAAATTGCCATCCTTCGACCACCGAAAGTGGGCCTCGTTAAGGCATCTATTCCGGAACCTCGTCGCCCAGAGACAACTGCAACGAGAAACACCGTCTTCCTAGACGTCTCGGACATGCTAAGAACTGGAGCACTAGTGGCAAGTCCCACTCGTAGAATGAGTGAAGCGACCGGAGGATGTACCGTAAGCATGCCCTTAAGCAGATTCATGAGGAAAACTGCCATATCTGAAGCCCCGATGGAGCATCCCAATCGTGGTGCGGTAACGCCCGGCTGTTTGGACACCCAATGTCTCGTGAAAGATTTTAGTTAAGAAATCCCCGATCTGCCCTTGCAGACGCAGACAGCAGATCGATCTCTCTATTGGCGCACCGGTCGAGAATCATAAAACTCTCTAGTAGACTTCAGCTCTGCCTGCGCAGGGAGCGCGGCAGCTTGTTTAGAAAGTCCTGCATTAGTGTACGATTGGCGGAAATGCGGCAGTCAGGTTGAGAGCGCGGATGGTATGCTCTGGGATGAATGGCTCGGCTCAGAGGGCGTTTTTAAATCAATCCCATGATGCATTGCAATGTGCCTATACTGTACTGTACTAAACACATGTTAGTACTTAGGGATAAAAAGTGTTCCAAAAGTTCAAGAACAACAAGACATTTCATGATCATGCACAAAATTCCCTAAGTACTTACGTTTTGTAGGCTAAAATGGGCGCTAAAAAAGTCCAGGGTTTTATGTGTAGGAAAATAGGATTTGTGGGATCACAGACCTATTGAGGTGAAATTTCCCAAAACTGGGTGCATGTGTGGGATGAATCAATACACCTCTGAGGATCATCTGGAGACCGTTTACGGTACCGCGCGGGCGACACAAGATGGGGTGCTCCGTATAGCTCTAGACAGCCGTGTGGATCACAGAGCTGAGCCGGGTCACATGGGGCCACAAACAAAAAACCAGGACGAGGATTCTGCTATCATGCAAACGTGGGGAAAAGGAAAATGCGTAGGCAATGATCCCCGACAACAGCCAGATATTGCCATCGATGCACCGGCATCGAGGGCCATGGGGCTTGCCGCATGATAGTACGCGGCAAAGTGGGATGCACGGGTATGCAAATAGGTCCCATAAGGGGGACGTTAGAGTCATCACGCAAAACTGCAACGACAAATTACCGGCAGGAGAGTCATTCCATGACAACCTGCGCTTCGTTGGCTGCTGCAAAGGTGTGCACGTCGGTTTTTTGGAGAGGGCGTTCGGGTAGGAACATCCACCCCCAGGGACATAGGACGCTATCCAGGCAATGTCCTGAGCCTGCACACCTAGGAGTTTGACGTCTGCATTGCAGAGACTGGGGCACCTTGTCCCAAACCCCCTTGTTGAGGTACGTTACTACCGTCATGGTTTGATCGGACCAGGGATCACTCTTCTTGCTCGGGTATAATAATAATTAATGACAATTTGATATAGCGCCTACGGGGCTGGGCCGTCTAGGCGATTCACATAGAAAGGACCAATTATATCATTATCATTACGACAAAGTACAAAATATAGAATAAATGTTAATGTTTAAAACAATGCGGTGTAAATAGGAATGTCTTGAGACGTGAATTGAAAATAGTCTGCGACTGAGCTAAGGTATATGTAGGGAGTTTATCCACATATGTGCTGCGGATTAGCGCAAGAATATATCACCATAGAACTTTGTGGATGAGTTGGCTGATTTACTCGTGGGAGCCGGAAGATGATCTCAAGGTTTTCGGTGCGTTGAATGACAGCGGGATGATAAGATATAGGCTGTACATGCCGTGGATGGCCGTATAGGTGAGAAAGCAGAATCTTTAAAAAATGCCCTACTTTGGTAAGTATCTCAGCGGAAAGGGCGGGGACCATCTAGCGCAGGTGCCGTAACTTCATCGTCCTTTCTTCCCCACCTGAGCCTACCATTAGATAGTGTGCAAAATCGTGATGAGAGCGCAGTGCGTGTATTTCGAGGAGGAAACAGCAGCGGATTATCATATCTGTCCCTCCGTGCGGGGGACCTACGAAAACCCATCCACAATGTTTTTCCACCTGTAAAAAGAAGTTCGCGGGAAGGTTGTTTCCTTTACATTTTGGGCCGAAACATTTGGGTGAAGACGATTAGTGTTGCGCTGCTGCAGGGGCGGCGCAGGAGTAAAAATCATAGGAGGGGCGAAAAATAGGGGGGGAGGGGGGGGGGGGGGGAAACAGTTACAAATTAACTCATATAGCTTAAAAACCGTAGACTTTTGACGCAATTTATTGCTAAATACCCATGATTTCCAGAATTTGGAAACTCTCTGGGGGGGGGGCTCCCCTGCTCATCCCCCTGGCGCCGCCCCTGCGCTGCTGGCAAACTTTTAAATGTGGTATAGAGGTTTCTGGTTGTGCCACCTTGACAATTTAAGACAGTGCCAACTTGAACTGAGAACAATGATTGTAGCACACTACATACAACAGAACAGGTAATACATGTAGACATGTATCACTACCTCTGAGGTTTACTGTTGTGTTACTAGACGATGAATTCTGGCATGTTATCTACAGGTCAATAGGGCCTAGACTACCAAGTGTAATGTCGCGGCCATTTTGGATTTATGTTATTGTATTAGAAAGGCATTTGTGTTATATGCAAGTCATATTTGGTTGATGTTGAAATGAATCTTCATTTAGTGATGCTCAAGGTCCTAAAAGTTAAAATGTAATGAAAATATTTAGGAAAATGGTAACCATCTTGAATCTGGTAGCCATGTTGGATTATTGTTTTAAGCAAACTATAGTACAAAGACGTTGATGTTATTTGCAAATCATATTTGACTGATATTAAAGTACATTTTCATTTCAGAGTAATACTTAACGGTACGTAAAGCTAAGTTATAATCACAATATTGGGAAAATGGCGGCCATTTTAAATCTGACGGCCATAATGGATGGACTGTCGAGCAATATACAGTAAAAAGCCATTGCAGATATTTGAAAGTCATATTTGGCTGATATTGAAGTGGATACTCACTTTTAAGTAACATGTGATGCACGATTTAGGGACAGAAAATATTGCTATGTTCAGCAAACATAGCAAGATATTGCTGTGTTTAGCAAACATAGCAAAATGCTGCCCTCATGTTTAGAAAATACAGCCCTGATTTTTATTTCTTATGTATTTCTTTGCTGTGCTTAGCTGCTGTGTTTAGAAAATATAGCTCTGTTTTTTTTATTTCTTATGTATTTCTTTGCTTTGTTTAGGTGCTATGTTTAGAAAATACAGCCCCAATTTTTATGTATTTCTTTGCCGTGTTTAGGTGCTATGTTTAGAAAATCAGTACAGCTCTGATTTTTATTTCTTATTTCTTTGCTGTGTTTAGGTGCTAAGTTTAGAAATATAGCCCTTATTTTTATATCTTATGTATTTCTTTACTGGGTTTAGGTATTAACGTAGCACCTAAACACAGCAAAGAAATGTATAAGATATAAAAATAAGGGCTATATATCTAAACATAGCACCTAAACACAGCAAAGAAATACATAAGAATTTAAAAAAAAATCAAAGCTATAGTTTCTAAACATAGCAGCTAAACACAGCAAAGAAATACTTATCAAGTAAAGGAGTCTGAGACGAGAGGTGCTGTTTGGCTGCTGCTTCGCCGCATCTGATTTTGATCATTTATTTACAAGATGCCATAACTAACACAATTGTTGAATCAATTGCCTACATACATGTATGTAATGAAAATTATAAATTCTCCTAAAGCTAGTGATAAATACATTTGTAAAACATGGAAGTCAGATAACTGGGTGGCTTAACCCTAGTGGCTACTCATAAGCTTTACATTACATAATAACATTATCACCAATCGGGGGGCAGACCCTAACCCATCCCCGAGGTCTACTCTTAAGATGCAGTGATCATCAAGCAAATTGGGTACTCCACATGTAGATCTTATGTACCCCGAGGGCCTTCTCTTAAAGTTAACTACATGTACAACTAGACAATCGGGTGGTAGACCCTAACCCAACCCCGAGGGCCAACTCTTAAGGCTATAATTTAGAATCAAAAAATTACCCAATTTGGATGGCATAATTGAACCAGACCGGAGGGAATCTCTTAACCCAATGCCACATTAATATCTCAACCATAAACTTCCAAAACTTTAGCATTTGAACTAGAATTTAACCCACCAAGAAACATAACTTGGATAACTATATGGCATCTAAGCATATTAAGCAGCTACTTTTAATTAATAAAGTATCAGTAGCAGGTGGAAAACCTTTACGAAACTCCCAAGGGTCTACTTGTAGAGTTACTTAATTCTTTCTCGATATAATCTAGAAATCTTG
>JAMKCH010055794.1:0-15405 GCA_023653785.1 Ophioderma brevispina | reverse complement strand
CTAAAAGGAAGTCACTGTAAAGTATTATATCATTGCAAAGAGCAATTTCTGAAGGTCTAAACCATGACTATTTTGCATCGCAAACTATTTCTGCAATTATGTTCGTTCAAGAACTGCAAAATATGCAATGATAAGCGTTTCTTCTAAGAGAAGTCTACCAAGATGAAACGGTGCTAGAAATTCGCGAGATTCAAAATGGTCAGCATTTAAAATTCTGCTCTTGATTGATGGATTTTGAGTATGAGTATAAAAGTAAAACTTTCATTTTGATAATTTATTTTATTCATATTTATTAAGTACTCACATATCGAAATACAGCAAATGGCAAAGAGATATAAAATAAACATTGAACATACAAAATTTATCAATTGCACGATTAAGCAGATATAAAAGCGGAATTTTTGGGATATGGAGTAAACATCGAAGGAGTACCAAGTATAGCCCAAAAAGCCTAAAAAATAGTGAAGCTTATTTCCATTGAGGTCCTCTAAGAAAATGAGGGATGGGGGACCAAGCAGACCAGGCAAACTTAGTTCTGATAATAACACACTGGCCACAAAGTATTGCAACTTCTTGAAAAAAAAAGTTTGTATAATAATACATTGATATCAAATTGTAAGAAGCAGTTCTTGACTACCTATCACGTAATGAATGTCAATTTTGTGTTTTTTCAAGCAGATGTTCTTCCCCAAAATTCCAAAGCGCGAATAACTTTGATTCCATTGCGCATGTTGCCTGAAGTAAGGGAACTGGCGAACGATAACTTGGACGGGAACACGTCCTTCACATATTGACTTAGGAAATTAAATGACAGAAAAGTAGTCATGGTGTGATTATTTACGAAGAACATTTCATCACATCGTGGACATCATGCTATTCTCCACGGAATGCGAGTTCGTATCCAGTCACGATTGTGCTCAAAATGCAAGTGATGTATTATTCAAATTGCGTTTTGGATGTCTCATAATATTTCAAATATTTTGAAGACCACCGTCTTTCATTGAGGATATTTCATGCTGATCACTGAAACGACTCCGATTTATCTCCCGTAACGAGAGTAAACCCCGAGGTAACCCCTAACGAACCCATACTGTTCATTTAATGGCTATTATGAAACTATTTCTAGCGTTCTGATGTCTGTTCGTAGGTTATTGTTCATTAGCTCTCTATCCGCCATAATTATGAAAGATGACAATGGAATTAATGTTTTGAACTCTCGTTTTCTGGGACATCCATTATGCAGTGAATGGAATATGTAGTCAAGACCGTCTGGTACAATATGAAATCAATTTGTGGTTATATTTATCTGCGTATTGCAATGCTTTTGGCCACTGTGTTTTACTATCTACTGTACTGGGGGCAGAGAAAGATAGAAAAATATAGAAAATTAACCTGAGATGGTAGAATATCATAGATTGTCACATGATATCCAGCACTTGCAAATATCATGGCCCAACTCCGTCCAATCAATCCACTGTAGGAAAAATAGATCAATCAATTAATTAATTAATAATGGTGAGAAATCTCCAACTAAAAGTTACAATAATATTATAATGACCTACGACTTCGATTAAAGAATGCTTTTGGCAGATTATCCTTTTCTGGTCATTATACCACTTTATACCCGTTAGTCCACCGTGCCTATGTGGCATACCCTACATCATGTGTACTTTTCCGGACTTTTCAAGACATTTCCCAATAGGTGGGATCTCACACCACTTTTTTTCTCAATTACCTATAACGAAAATATTATTTTTTACATATGGATTTAAGTCTATTCACCTGTAGGTGCCTCATTTCATGTACTAAAGTTTTGTTTCTTGACATTGTCTGCAGTTACAACGCATGCCTTACGTCATGTATACAGACTACGTTAATATTTGCTGCATAACCTATATAAATGTATATCATGGAGAAATAATAGCATTTTAATTCAAGAATGCAAAGTAAAAACGATGTCTTACCTGCCAACAGCCTCTCTTCTGGGCTGCTTTTCTTACTCCTCCCGCCATGTTTGAGCTTTCTGTTGAATAAGCACTGCAGGCAATATACATGTTCAAAGATCGTGCTTATTACTATGCTGATTTCACGAATCCAAAGGTATCATGCATCGACATCATATACACATCGTTCAACATACACAGGCAATGTTTGAATGTATAATAACATTACTAAACACTTTTGAATTAGTAAGATTAAGAAGAATATGAGTATAGAATTGCTGTACGTGAAAACAACGGGAAGCTTAGGACAATAAAAACAACACCTTTAAAAAATGGACCCTTGATTTTGAGGAGCCTCTTGATTCGCGATTTCAGTCCATCAATTTCTCCTCTCTGAGATAACATTTATTACATGGAATAATAATGTTGTGTAATGTGGTTTTCAGTTGAATGGATGGTTTGCTAAGAGATGTGGTGAGATTTTTGTTTGTCCCTGTCTCTTGTCTCTGTGCTAGTGCTTGTGTCTGTTGTTGTTTGACCCTTGTTCTTGTTCGGTTTGAAAAACCGTACTTAATCTATAATTGGTTCATTCTTGTTCGAACGCTCAACATTTGATTGCTTATCACGGGTACCAGGTCCTATGTAGTGTTTGTTTTTGATGAATTCCCTCATTAATTACTCTTTGGACTGGTCATTTTGAGATTTTGCCTTCATCAATCCAATTCACATCTCTGATTCCAAATATTACTTTTTTAATATTTTCTTTTTGGTTGTGTTTTATTATTTTAATGAATAATTTCAACACTCAAACTCGTTGTATTTCATGTTCAGTACATCTTTTTGTGGTTGGTTTGGTGGACGCATAACTTATGTTTTTTCTCCTCCCATGCCAAAACAAGTACAGGTAATAAAAATTGGAAAAAGATCAAAAAACATTACTAACACGTGAATATGTTGAATTCATACCCCAATAAACATAAACACGATGCTTGCAAGCTCTTGGGCTTATGCTTGTTTGTAATGTTGGATCAATATTAAATCTATTCTAAGACGTCCTGTTATATCAGGCATCTAATCAAATTGTAGCATGGCATATACTGCTATCACACACACCCACACCATACTCATTTTTAAAATCGGGCAATCTGCGGAACATAGATTTAATCAAACTAGGACGTTTTAAACAACAACGGCCTTCTAACAAAAAAAAATTGTCCAAGGAAACGTGGCCCCTTTGGCATTACAAAATATTGTTGTGACATGATTGCTTACATCACTTCAAGGGTAGGCAGTCTCATCCAGTCTCAGCTTCCAAATGCCGTTTGTTCTGTTCAACTTGTTTGTTGTGAATCTCAAGATATCAATGAAAGATAAAATCTCAAATGTGTCACTTTTAAGAAAATGGAATAAAACGGTTCCTATCTAAATACCGTTGCAGTACAGTACTAAAAGAACATTCATTTGTAACTTTGGAATTAATATTTAACTGTAACAATTGCTCAGTATGTAACTGTATTGATTTTGAAGGATCATAAAATGATAAGCTGTCTCATCATCCGCCGGCATATCAATAAGTCACGTTTTCTTTAATTAGCAAATTCAATATGGTTTCAGAATTTACACACAGGGTTTCATGTACATGACACGACTAGATCACATGTGTTAATTAAAATGTGTATAATTTGAAGACAAGACTTTAACTTTAATTAATCAAGAGATACATTTAAAAGAATTAACGGGGCCAAAAGTTGACGAAAATCTAGTCTGGTTTCAAAAGAATGAACAAACTACTAAATTGATGAAGTTTTGCGAATTCCAACATGGCGGTCTTGAGGCGTATTATTTTCAGGTGCTTACAAAACATAAGAAATAATGGAGACAAGCTATTGACCCATGTTTTAATATGAAAGATAATTGGATAAATGGATGACCATTAAGACTCTAAATATTGAAGGAAAAATTTTTTAACCCCTTTTTCGTTGTTAAAATGAAACATATATCGGTTTTAACAAGCAATTGGAACAGAACAAACAGCATTTGAAGCTAAGACTGTGCCCTTGTACGGTGATGTAAGTATATGTCACAACAATATTGCTAATTGTCAAGATGGGCTTTGCACTGGCACAATTTTATTTTTGGAGACATGCTGTAGTTACACAATTACACAATTTTTATAGGTTTCGTAAAATAAAATCACACGTTGCTCATAAAGTTGGAATAATGTTTTTTTTTGCAACCAATCCTAACAAAACGAAATTTCTATGTGACGCCTCAGTAATATAGTAAGAGTAGTGGATGATTACAATAACGAGTCCCAACTTCCCAGGTGAAGTGAATCCATGCATAATTTTGAATACGTCATGGCCTTGTGTTGGGGTTATAAAAGGCCAGATTTCTGTTTGATGTTTTTCCTTTTTCCCTAGTTCCAAGTCCTGTGGGCAACGAGCCCCACGGTTTTTCCGGAGTTGTTTTTACCTCTACAACAAAAACTGACGGTCACAGAGGTTCCCTAGGCTATGTCTCGTTCAACGGCATTGTCAATAATACGCCGAAGAGTGCTTGTAGTCCTACAGGAAGGGTACAAACAATCCAGAGTCGCTGATTTCCCCGGGATATCGCAGTGTACGGTCTGTAAAATCCTCAGACTTCATTGAGAGGTGGGTCTTTTGCGGCCACGAAAATTCTCCAGGACGACCACGATGACTACCAGAAGATAATCGCCGACTGCGTAATCTGTGCCGTAGACCCTGGAAAATGTCAACAAGGAGGCCGTGGAGAAGACACTATGGATCAACGTTTCCCGCCAAACGTTAAATCGGAGATTGCTTCAACTTGTGAGCAAGACGAATGACCAAATTTCCACGCCTAACCGTTCAACAACAATAGTTTACCTCGACTTTCGCTTGGGCTAGGGAGCACAGAAGATTACAGAAGATTTGTTTTATTGTGTGTGATTTTCTGTACAAATGCAAAATAAAATGATTAAAATATATAGCTACTTGCTACCTAGCTTTCCTTTAAGGGGGGGATGGGGTCTGCTTTGGTAAAAATGTTCCATTTACGAAAATGAGATAAATGTCATATGGCCTTAATTGTGTAGATTGTAATTACAAAATGCTTTTTATTTATGATATATATTCGATCGCAATCGGACATCCGGTTCCCGAGATATGGCTGATCAAAGTAAAGCAGTTTAAGAACGCGAAATTTGGCCAAAACGCATATTCGCCTTACTTTATGCATGTGAAAATTGTAAATGGTTATATTTCAACATATTTTATTTAACAAGATATTATTTATTTTACGGGACGGGGCCATTTAACCATTATTGTTGGCTAAGGTCGACAGGTAAATAAATACTTACTCATATTATTTCTGTCCATAATTTAAAGTATTAAATGACTGGGATAAAGTGATGTTTATAGTATTTTATTTGTTTCTGAGATTGTTTTGAAATATTTAAGAAATTATTTTAAAAAATTAATTATCAGGACAATGGATGCGCGATTGCGATGATTCCTTTTCATTAATAATATGATAATTCCGTATAAAAATAAATTTAAAAAGAAAATCCATATTTCACACAAGCATCGAAGCGCCGTCAATTTTGTGTCTAAATGTTTCGAGGGCTATTACTCGTTTCGGAATTTGGCACACCTAGCAGCACATTAGGGCTAAGTGAACCATAAGCCCGAATTTTCAAATTGTGGACAACTTCAATTGCGCCATAATATGTGATTTGATCTATTGCCGGTTGCCAATGGCAACGGTATCAAAAATCCCGGCTTCCAATGGTTCACTTGGCGGTATTTTGAACCCCCTGCAATATGCACCCAAGGTTTCGTCCTCAGTAGTTGTTTAGTTGATTTGTTACTGGTCCGTCAGTGTTAGTCAATCATAGGACCCCTACGGTGGTTTACCATGGGCAACCAGAGTCAAAATTGACTATAATTTTACAACTTTGTGACATGGGCTACATAATGATATAGAACATGTATATACCACTATTTAGAAAATTAAGAAAAATCTCCACAAATCACTTCAATCCTGCTTCAGACCCCCATAAAAAAACCCTTTTTTAAGAGAGTTGAAAGCTCATTTGGACTTTGGTGGATGTTTCGCCTTAAAGAAAATGGTGTCACATCCTTGAGCTTTTTAACAAAAAAAAAATACCACTGTTAGAAAACTGTTTTTAAAAATTTACTGTTTAAAAAGAGGGTTTTTAAGTGCTGTTGTTAAGTTTAAACAAACATTTGTGTTTGTGCAATACCCTCATCAGGGTGGAATTGACGCTCCACTATTTATCTGAATTGCCAAAGCCATTTTTTTCCGCTGCATCTGACAAAATACAAAATGGGATTTTTTCAACGAATCTCGGACCTTTTTTCCCCGCCATATTCCAGTTTAAGTAATTCCATCATATTGCTACGGAAAATCGGGTGATTGTTCCATGCTTCTATATTTATACCCTAAAGGCACATGGTATCTCCAGGAAAACCCACCTAGCATATTATAAACCAATGAACAATATCTATGCAGACTTTGCTTATCTTGTACAGTTATTACGATACCACTCGAGGCATGTCAACTCCATTGTCCTTTTAATCTGGTGATACAAGCTCCATTCGGCGTTTCATAATAAAAAATGCTTGTAGAATATTATTACAGGTGTTGCTGCTTCAATACTCGTAAGGATTGCTACACCGCCGTTGAAAAAGCAAACGTGCTTAATGAGCAATTTCAATCAATTTTACAAACGAAGACGTTAGTAATATTCCTACTCTTCCATCTGAGTACGCAACCATGCCTCCTATCAACATCACCACCCCGGGTGTGGAGAAGCTTCTGAAAGAATTAAATACTCCGAAATACCTGGGCCAGACGGATTACACCCAAAATTCTTAAGGAATGTGTAGTAGATTGCAACCAATTTTAACGGTAAACCAATTACCAGAATCAATGACACTGGCGAACTCCGCAGCATTGGTTGAGCGCGAATGTTACTCTCTTTTTAAGAAAGGAACATCGATCAGAACCTGGCAATTATCGCCTGTTCACATCCTCCATACCTGCAAAGTTGTAGAAAATATTGTGCATTCTCAAAATCAGTGTCACCTGGATGACCAAGGTTATCTCAACGATAAGCAGCATGGCTTTCGCAGAGGACTGTTCGTGTGAGACCCAATTAGCGTAAACAATAAAGATCTTGCTGGAATTCTCAATGACAGGGGTTCAAGATGATTGATAATCTGGACTTCAGCAAAGCATTCGATAGTGTCCCACACGAAAGACTCCTTGCTAAGCTTCAACATGCTGGTATTCAAAACTCAATTCACGCCCGGATAGAAGTTTCTTACCAAAAGGACCCAAAAAGTAACGCTCGATGGAGCGATTTCTTCGTCTGTAAAAAGTTACATCGGGTGTCCGCAAGGCAACGGTTTTGGTTCCGCTCCATTTTCCTGCTATACTTAACGATATCTCGGACGAGCTACATCCGAGTCGTCTTCTGCAGACGACTGTATTTGTAAGGCAATAAGAACTATCCAAGACAGCCAAGAACTTCAAAGAGACATTGACCGTCTTTGCGCTTGGGAACACACGTTGGCAGATGCAATTTAACTAAATCCAGTGTTTACGCCATGCAGTGCACAACAAAAACAAAAACGCCTTGACACAAAGTATCAAATGGGTGATACATTTCTCAAGGACGGTGTAAATCACACAATTAGGTGTTGAAATTAAATGAAACAAACTCAGTTGGGCAAGTCATTTCAATAATGTTACCTCCAGAGCCAATCAAATTCTTGGACTGCTTCTCCAGAGTTCAACAAGCCATCCGGAGAGCCTACTCACTACCCCGGACTACAGCTCTTGCAGAGAAATCCCAGAAACCAGGATACTACTACACCCAAACTCCCCCTTTTGGTTACATTTCATCCCAGTCTTCCTCCCCTGCGCCGATTGGCTAACACTAACCCGATCAATTCTTTCACACTTCAAATCGCCTTCGCCGTGCTGTTCTTGACACTCCCATCTTGGCCTACAGACGTCCGCCGCAATCTACGTGGACATGATTTGAGGGCTTCAGTCCCCCACTAACTGAGGTACTTCTTCTCCTACACATCAAGGTACTTTCAAGTGCACCGGTTCGAGATGTATCGCTTCTGTAAGGACCATATACAGGAGATTGACTCGTTCACCAGTCACGCCACTGGTACCACTACAAGACCAAGACAACATCACCTGAATACTTCTAATGTCATTTATCTTATTTCTTGCCGAGGGTGGTGGTCCAGTAGTGGGGAAACCAGACTCCTCTGAAGCAGACGCTTCTATGGCATAGGGGGTCCACATTCAACACCAACAAGTTGGAACCCCGGTGGGTCAGCACTTCAACTTACCTAACCATAGTTTCTGATATGATCTTACATGGTATTGAATCTCGTGGCAGCCGCCCCGACACTGTCCGTCTCAGCAGAGAAAAGGTTTGGATGAAGCGCCTACTCACCATCCAGCCCCATGGTCTCAACATCCGGAAGGACGACTAGGTCCCTTATTTCACACATATTTAACCAACCTTTTTTTCAGCTTCCTCTTTTCAGGTTTCTCTGCTCTTTTTTACCATGCTTAACATTTCATTATTCATGTTTTTTTTATTTAAGCTTTTGATTTCTTGTTCCTACATTTTATATTTTTTCATATTTTTGTTTTTTAATTATCACCTCATTATGCTTTGTTCTGTTATATGCTTATCTTATAGTTTTATTATATGAATTCCCAATCATTTTTCACTTTTTTCTATTTCAGGTTCTCATTCCCCAGTCTCTTTGCCCCATCCTTTGATCATTATGTACTTACCCTCCTAGCTACTTTCATCCCATTGTTCTTCTTTTTCAGCTTTACCCTGTCCATTCCCCGCTGATTTCCTGGAGGGGGTCCATTATCACCCATCCCCTTGTTTCATTAACTCTTATTGTTCTATTTTTCAGCATGCTCTCCCATTCCCTTTGCCCATCATCATCGTCCTCCACCTTCTCCATGCCCCACTTATTTCGTGTTATCGTCACATATCTTTGTTCATTATTTCCACATTGATCTCTTTTTCAGCTTTCCCTCCAAGTTCCTTTACCCATCACCCTCCCTTTCTTTTGTTCCTTTGTGTATATATATGGTTTGTCCCCTTATCGTTGTGTTTTGTCCAGTTGCCTTTGATGAAGATCCGTCTAGGATCGAAACGTCAGGCCACACTCTAGATACAACCCCATATCCAACTAGAGGTGAAAATATTTTGACTTGGTTTCAAAAACACCCCGTCCTTTGTGCAAAATGTAATATTTTGCCTGGACTTGGAGAACACGACATTGTCTCGGTTGAGCACGCTATCTCCTAAACGTATAAAAGCTCCACTTAGCGAAATTTACCTGTATAAAAGGTACTACGACTCATTAATCAAGATATTGAAGACTTTGTAAAGAATAGTCTAACAGATGACGTCCTCAAAAACTCATCTGTCAACAAATTATGGACAGACTTCATCAGTGGGCGTAATTCTTTTTTGACCATTGGGGGGGATGGGGTTGATAAATTTATGAAGCAACGGGTTTGCCGAAAAGATCCATTCTAGCACATGTGCGCGTCGAAGCGCGCTAAAAATTTTGCCATTAAAGGTAAAATCGGTAAATGTTTATAATTAGAACAAATCGCGCCGAATGCGCGCGGAAATTTACCATTTTTTAACTAAAATGGTAAAATATGAGGTTTATTTTTTGGTCCAAAACGCATGAACGGGCATCAACATTGGGGGGTATGATCGTATTGACCATACCCCCTCACCAAAATATTGGGGGGGATATATCCCCCCATCCCCCCCGGGATTTCGCCTATGGACGCTCACGATCATGTCCTTGAATCGGTTGATAAGCGCATCCCAAGTAGGCTGTCAAAAACAGCGCACGCAACTGCCTGGGGTTAATAGAACCCACGTTAAATGATCCTCGTAACCATCGCTGATACCAGCGTAAAAGGTCAAATGACCCTATGGACTGGGATACTTTCAAGCAGTACCGTCGGACAGTGGACCGTAATATTCGCAAATCTAATCAAATTACATATTATGTTGGTAAAAGTCTTGAATCTGTGATCTAAGGCATTCACTGGCGTTTCATAAAAAATTCGTTCAGGAATTGCTACATCCGCCGTTGAAAAAGCAAACCGCTCAGGAAATATGGTCATGATTCTGAATATTTGAAACTTTGTATGGGTTAAGCGTAAGTACGTAGATTTACAATAAATCACAATAATTGAAAATTTCCACATTTGTTGAGTATTTTGCCCTTTTAAAAAATTTTCCGCCCATAGCTTACTCAAAACGATTCCGACAAACCACATCGCAGGCAATGGTGACTCAAAGTGATGAACAGCCATAATTACGGTCGTTGGTGACATTCAATCCCGTGTTGCCAATTTCCTATAACTGCGATCGATGGGTTTTTTTAACTATGGTTAGCTTATGACATTATGCTTACCGCTCTGCAGGACTATGTTTCGGGCTTGGGCAATTTTATGTTCGCTACGAAATATCCTCAGCCGTACTATGAAATGATTCTGGTCGTAATACACAACATTGCTGGTTGCTCTGTCATACAATATTTTTGGTTTTTTATTGCTGGGGTAGAACAAATGCATCAACACCAACCCCCACCACCACCCGCCACGAACACACTTGAATACAAATACACGAACATATTACTTTTATGCTCCATAATATTGTTTTGTACTTTTATAAAGCCATTCACTCTGGTCTATAACATGTCTCAATGCGGTTCTCTTTTATTTAAGATGCTCCTTATTATACCCCATTATACTGGTTTACTTCATGTTATCAGTGACGTATGTTCTACCTAAAGATAGCGTATGACTTTAATCACATGTTTCCACGACCGTTATCATATTATTATAGGTTTTATTTGTCTTCGTGTTAGACTTTAGTTACCCACAACAGTGCATCAATCATCATTGTATCATATTATTAGAAATTGTTTTATATCTGCCCTGAACCCCTACCATCCAAATTTAATGTACTAAGTTGCTCTTACCTCCCTCATGTTATGGTATTATTTTGCTCCTTTAACATTATCTCTAATGTGCTGAGCTCATGTTCTTGGGCGAGGGTAGCCTACGGCTACCCGCTCTCATTTCGCTTGGGTTTGACACTACTTTTCCAAAATAGGCAGTGTTTGCAGAAGATATTCGTCCGTTTATAATCCTCTAAAATCTACCTGTATTAAATGGTTTTATGAAATGTTTGCAATTTTTAACGTCATATGATCTGTTCTCAATAAGATAGGCCCAGCGAAAACATGACGTACTCTACAAAAAGATCTTGATGTTCAAAAGAGTAGAAATACAAAGCGATCACACGTCCACACCTGCTTACCGTCGTGAGCGGTAATTGCACTAAAACACGACGGGGGTAACACTAAAATAAAAACATGATATCGAGTGCGTAACAGGCAACAGGGGGAGTGCGGCCAAGAACTCCCAAAATTAGACTCGCCATTGAACTTAACACGTAAAAACGAAAAATATTCTGAAATTAAAGTATATGTTGTCAAGGAATATTTTTATTTGTAATTTTTTATACAAGTGATTTGCTTGGTTAACAGGGTCCTTAAAATCGTTATGAAGTGCACCACATGCACAAGTTCGTTGGGCATATTATCTTTGGGGCGATATCAATATAAATAAAATTCCTTTAAAAAGGGCGAGTCAGAGGAAATATGCCATGTAATTGGTAATTTACGGTATTTAATAGATTTTGCTTTATTTGAGCAAACGGGTTTCAGATGATATAAAAACCTTATTTCTTTAGGTAATCAAGGTACTATGCTGGGGATCACGAAATGCCCATTTAAAGTGACCGGAGGAGTACACAAATTTCTCTAAAATGGCACTGGATCAGTTGTAAACCACCTACCGATAACTTCGAGGGTTTATTGGACCAAAAGGTGCAAAAGAAACCCGCAAACCTTGTTTTGAACTTGTTTGCCTGCTATCGTAATTGTTTCCCTATAGAAAACCATGCTTGCTTGCCATATCCAACTGTTGGACTTATGAATTGCGTTTTAATTTAAGGGAGGCTTAGAAAAAACATGAAAGGGGTGGGGATTCTGATTGGAATTAGTCACCTTAATGAGTTTCTTTATTTTTTTTGCTGCATGCGTAGTACTGTTGTTGATCATGACTGAAAATAAGAACTCACATTCACTATTATTTAGGCATGGTTGAAAAGTCATTACTATACACGTATTGCTATTATTACAGTTTAGGCATTAGTTTTATGGTTGCAAAATGATTTTGGCAGTCAAGTTTAGATGTAACTATGTGGTCACCCGCTTTCTTGTTTACTCTTGGGTTTTCTTGCCAAATTGAAATCAACCCTTGTCCTGTGTGTGTGTGTGATATTTTTTTTATTTTTTTTATTTTTTTTATTTTTTGTACTTTTTGGCATTTATACGGGCATTTTTATGCAAATGGAACCCTCCAGATGACCTCCAGCCAACGAGACAATAACACCAGTAATTCGTACTAATGCCAATAGTATTAAGCGCTGCGTTATTCAGTCATATACATGCACAATAACCTTACATTGGATTGGGGGGGGGGAAGTACATATATCCAACAAACGATACAACAACCCCAGTAATGCGTAATGCAATAGTATTAAGCGGCTGCTTATTCAGTCATTATAACATGCACAATAACCTTACATTGGGGGGGGGGGGGGGGAAGTACATGATATCCATCACAACGATACCACAACAACACCAGTAATGCGTAATGTAATGCAATAGTATTAAGCGCTGCTTAGTTCAGGTGGGAGGATAGAGGACAAAAACGAGAAATTACAAATCATAGAAGGAGAGGAGTAAACGGAGAGGACAGGGGAGGAGTGTTAAGGCGAGGGTGTGGGAGAAAGAGGGGCGGCGATAAGGAGGAAAAGAGATCCGGATGAAAGGGGACAGAGGCGCTCCATAATAACATGCACAATAACGCTTACAAATTGGGGGGGGGGAAGTACATGATATCCATCACAACGATACAACAACAACCAGTAATTAATGCGTATGCAATAGTATTAAGCCGCTGCTTATTCAGTCATATACCATTCACCATACCCGTACAACGAATTTAGGCAAGCGACAACCTTTTTAACATCACAAGCGGACCTTCAAATTGACAAAGCGGGACCCTTCCAACATCACCATAAAACGGACCTTTGTCATTTTGGGGGGGGGTGCGTCCACCCCCCGCACCCCCCTGGCTACTGCCCTGTCCGTCGGCATGCAAAATATCCGGAATTGCTTCTCCCCGTCTGCTGGGTTTGAGTCTGCAGTTGTCAATCTTTTGTGGTGGGTAAGGATAGCGTTGATATTGTTTTCCCGAATAAGTGTAGTATGTTCTATGTTGATTGGTCCCATTTTTGTTTGTTTCCCTTTAACAATCGTAAATGTAAGATGGGGAAGAAGCCTCCTATTCACTCTGTGTTACATATTTACGTTCATATATGCCTCGGCTAAGTATGTCAAAAAGTCACATACGTGCCACTTGCAAAAACTCCACAAAATTTCATCTTCTTATTTACCATATCCCCTACCTTTTACATGGATATTTCCTCTGACTCGCCCCTTTCCTTTTTAAAGGATTGTTATTCTCTCTCTTCCACTTAACCCCTGCAAACTAAACATATACAGGGGATTGTCAATATACTCAGCACTAGAGTCTTTGTAACACGGCGCCTCTATATTTGTTTCATACTTTACCTAGTTCATTCATCACCTAATGGGTAAAATTCATTCGGCTTTTGTTTTCTCAGTCACTTTCGCCCCTTGCCGCAAACGTGCACCGTGCGCGACATCTCGCAATGCGTCTACTGCGGTGGTGTTGCTTGCATCTGTGTCTGCGTTTTTCTTTTCTGCATCAATTCGCGGGTGGTAACAGGCATCCATCTGGTTGATGACATAGCATACCATAAAAATCGTGTTGTTGTCATATTCCTCTGCATTCAGGTTATACGTAAAGGGGGATGGCCCGATTTAGTATATAAAAGTTTTCATCTTGATAGAATGGGCCTTCACCCAAAACCCCATCTGTAAAGTTACTTCTCGCCGATGTTTCATTCAACCGTTTTGATGTGAGCGCTAGAAACGTAATTTTGTGGCACCATATAGTACGTGTAAATAATATTGGTCCGACCAAAATGGAGTACAATTTTACCCCGCTCATAATTCAACCAAACATCCTTTAGCCTAAAGATTTCACAAGTGTAAATAGAAAAATAGTAGCTTTCTTCTGAAACCAAAATTTTGACGCACTTCCGGTAAAATCTGGGGTTCTGGGGGACGAGGCTTATTATCGATCGGGCCATGGACCTTTAAGATTTTTTTTTCTACAAACACCATATTACCGTTCCTTGGTTAATTCAATACAATAGTTTATAATATCATTGTGCTATTTCTCATATTGTAAAATGTTTACTTTTAGTTTCCCTTAAGATATGGTTTCTATATTATATGCCATCAGTGTATGTGGTACCTTCCCTCTTCTATTTCAGTTCATAACAACCCTGGCCCGGGCTGTATTGTTACTGTTGACTATGATTAGCTTATATTATGCTATTTTGCCTTGTATCGTTCGCAATTTCAATTATATTCCCCAGCTGTCTATGGTATGATGCGTAGTTTATTTCTCCCATATTAAAACACGCACACCACACCACACACACACACACACACACACCCACACACACACCCACACACACCACTCCCTTACACCTTTACGCACCATAATATTGCTTTTGTTTATATTTATTTTTGGTATATCCGACCTATAGGTCTGTATTTTCAAGGTGACTTCTCATGACAAATGGTAATTAGATTGCTTGTGTCAACAAACATACCCACACCTACCCTCACACCACAATACAACACAAATACAAACACACTACATATTACTTTTATGCTCCATAATATCAATTTGTACCCTTAGAACACATATTACATTTTGTTTATCATTCATAATGTACCGCGTCCTCATGTTATTTTTATTACAAAATCTCTTTTTGAATAACCTAGCTTATTAACATTGTTTTTTCCATATGCTAACAGTGCATTTGTATTCACGTACAAAACCCACCTATACCGTATTTAGCTAAGGATTTTCAATCATATATTCCCTATCCACGAACCGTTATCACATTCTCATGTTATAGTGCTTTAGAGTTTACTGTTAGCTTTGTGGTTAGATTCATGGTTACTCATATAACCGTGCTTGTCATCATTGCATCATATTTTTTAAATTTTGTAACTTACTCCTAGCTTCCCCATTTTCTTTCTTTTGTATAAATTATGTTCTACCTCCCCCAAAACCCAGCGTGTTTTTTTGTAATTACTTTCCTTACAAA
>JAMKCH010055793.1:0-17471 GCA_023653785.1 Ophioderma brevispina | reverse complement strand
GTGCCAGGTACCCTGAATGTGACTTTGGCATATTCAATTGAGAGTCTCATTTGAAAACATGAGGATGTTCATGCTCTTTAAAATGTTTTTTATCCCATCCAAATCGGACATGTGGTTCAAAAGTTATCATCGATTTTGTCTCAAGTTGTTACGCAAATGCTGATCGCAAAACAATAGAAAACATAAGAATTGATATTTCTTTGTTTCGTATTGTTTTTCAATGTATTTTATTAATCAATGGGTGGGAAATTTTAAAAATAGAACCATGGACTTACTTGAAAATGGTAATGGTGTAGATACTTTTTCACAAAATAAGGGGTTTTTGGGTTATGGACAGCAAAAAAGTAAAACTGATAATTCTTGCATATAATGAAGTAAATGTTTCTAAGGTTAGTTTAACATTACTGTCAGAATTTGAAACAAAATTGAAAAACAATTGTAATGTGAATGGTTGCCATGGTAACAGCAGTTCCGATTGGGAATCCTATTATTTGCCAACTTGGATTTTACGAAAACATCCTAACTCAAAAACTATTGGTGCTATCAAGATGAAACAAATGGGAAAATTGCCTAAATGGTCAACATCTTGTTGAAGAACTAAATTATCTTCATACTCAACTGGTAAGGAGGGTAAACCACAGGGTTTTCGACATATTTTGCCAAAAAATGAAACAAATAATTGGACTTTCAATTTTTGTGTGAAAAAAATGCCTTCTTGTCAGCTTAATCCATCTATTTTAGTTCAATCACAAGAAAAAACATTAGGCAACATTGGTCCAAAATTTGAAGTTGTATCCGTATACTTTTTGAGAAATTGTGTTTTGCGTGCGAGAACTTGCAAAATCAAAATGTTCAAAAAAAGTCAAAGTCAGATGGTTCTTAAGACAGATCAATTAATGTTAATAATTGATAATAGTGCACATTATTTTAAAAATGTTTTAGGTAAACTTTCAATTAAACATGAAAATAGACATTATCAAGTTTTTGATACTTTTTATTAAAAAATGCATGCATTTGGGCTATTCGCCAAAGATGTGTCAGAATGACTCCATAAAAAATAAAATACATAAGAATAAAAATAAAGAAAACAAAAGAAATGTTCTGCATTTTCGTCCATGTCGTTTGACTAAAAGCGGTCTAACCTACGAACGAAGATCCAATTTGAGTCAAATTGAAGCAAACAAAAGCTGATTATTTCAAGCATAAAAATGAAGTATCAGAACACAATTTGCTAAATATTAACCCTGTATAACCCCCAAAACACCCTTATTAAACCTTTACCAAGATGTCAATTTCCATTTTCCCAAATCTAATTAGCATAATATGCAACTTAGGTGTTTTTTAAATAAAACGAAGTTTCTGATCGGCATTTTTTAGACAAAAATCGCTAAAACTCAATATTGCCCAGAATTTTATGATTTTTGGCACAAACAATACCTATGAACACTGCTTAACAATCCTATTAAGCCATTGTTAGATATTTGTTCCAAACTGGTTTTATTAATAAAAATAATGGTTTATTTGTTTTTACCAAAAATGCTGTTTTTCGAAATCTGGAGGGAATTGGGGAAAAAACCTTAATAGCGTACTTGAGAGACTTTATTTTTATTAGAACAATTAGAAAAACCTATGAGCATACCACTTATAGGATTGTGTTTTGAAAATCAATGCGCTAAAATAGAAATTTATGAAAATTTGGCAATAGAGGGCTTAATTTGTCATATTCAGGTCAAAGGTCAATATTTTTTTGCTCGCTGACTTCGCATGGCCACAAGCTTTCATCAATATATACATAGGGGTTAGTCTCCTTTAATTTAAAGATTGAAAGCTTTTTTGAAGACCACCTGAAATTTACTGAAAATCAGGGTACCTGGCAACCTTAAGGAAGGGGGCCAAGACAAAGATTGTCAAATTTTTAATTGATCCAATCGTGTGAAAAGTGTCCATGTTATTTGTCCTAAACCATACATTCAGAAAAGGTATAGTTCATAGTTTCAATGTACTATCTACGCGCTACGGCCACAAGATACAGAGTTATGGCTAAAAAAACAACAGCAAAAATCTCAATTAATCATAAAACGGGTCCAAGTTCCAGTTGCACAGGGCTCAAAACTTTAAATTGTCTATTTTGGATAAAATGGTGCAAATTTTGGTGGCGCTCATAGGGTTCAGATAGGTTTCAGTGTCTCAAATGTTTAAGTTGTACCAAAGTAGGGGGAAATAAGGTCTAGAGGGGGCGTCATTGAATGCAATGGACGTTGACTTTCTGTGCCCCCTACATCGGTAACTAAGCATTTTGTATTCCTTAAATTAACACAGGCTTTTGCATGTACTTGGGTGAACTTCCGCCAGCAGCTGCACCATTCAATTCAAGTATGACCATATATTATAAATACAGTTTAAATTATATTGCTAGGTTAAAACATGCGTAAATTGCAATGATATGAATAATTTGTCACAATTTAAATTTAACTATATTTAAAACACAGACATACCTGTCACGGTCATCTTATTATAACATCATGTTAGAAAGCGGCTTAGCAAACGCAAATGGTTTGTATTTGACAGCTCTGGCCATTACGTATCTTGATTGTACTTCGTGAACGAGTGCAAGAGCAAAACCTGCTAATGGGTTGTATGATTACGGTTCTGTCCAAATAAGAGCTGAAGATCTGGGGGGGTTTTATGTCTAAACTTCACATTCGAGCCATATTTTGTGTAAAATTGTAGTTTGCCCCTGGTCAGAAGAAAAATGATGCATTGTTTGGCAAAAATCAGTGATTTGGGGCCAAAAACACCAAAGTGTGAAAAAATATCAATTTTGGGACAAAACTTGTTGAGAAATCTCCAAGTTTTTATGGGATTCCCCTATTTTCTTCCTTTTGCTTCCCAAAAATTTCCCTTTCCCTCCCCCCCCCCGTTTTTCCCTTTGGCTCGCAAAATTTTCCCTTTTTTCTTCCTCAGTCAAAAAATTTTCCCTTTTCCCCTTCATCCACGCCCCAAAAAAGAAATTCTAGGCACCACACTGGCTCTTTTATAATACTCAACATAATATAAATAACCTATTACTGAAACCAATGACAGACTTTCATAGGACCAGGGGAGGGTGGCCAAGAAAATCCCAATTTCAGACGTCGCCATGGGTTTAACACGTAAATCGAAATCTTGACGAAACATTCTGACTTTTTTTATAGTTGTCAAAGGAATATTTCTTATTGCCAAAACCGTGAGTTGAAGATCAACTCCCTGGAGGGTTAATTTCCTATTTGTTTTTTTAAATTATAACGAACAGGACCAGGTCGCATGTAGGTCTGGGAAAAAAAAATACTTACTGCTTCTCCCATCTTTTTCTCAGTTTTCTGATGAGCATCACAGTCAGGAGATTCCTTCAAAGTATTTGGATAGCAATTTTGGCTATCGAAATCGGGTGTCAAATTCCGACGAGAATCCACAGATCATTCTCGCAGTGGGATTCGCGTAGCATCCAGATATGAGAATCAATTTCTCCATTAATCATGTATTAAATGTGTCATTTTCAAGTAAAATTTTGAATTCTCGCAAACTCACAAACGAATTCGCACCCATGGAATGTGTGGCAAAAGCAAGCCTCAACAAATATGTACCAAAATCCTATCCCCTTTTTGATTGCCAAAACACCTTGTCCCTCCGCCCTTAAGGTGCAATGAGGATTTCAAGGCGCCCATAGTTCTGTGATATGTATTGATTTCATATAGAGAGGCATGCAAGAGATTCCTTAGAACTTTATTTTGGTTACGAATAACTTAAAATTAAAACAAAAGGTGAGTGTATATCTTATATTTCATAGAAAACATAGGCTAATTCTTATTTGCTTCTATATGGAATTTTATTCAATTTTGCAATTTTGGTACCAAAAACAGTGTTCCGCTTAACCCTTTTCAGTTGGGATATTTTTTTGATAGAAACTTTACACTAGTACAAAAATCAAATTTTACATTTTAGCAACACCTGTTATTTGAAATCTCCCGTTACACCTTTACATCACCCTTCCTTAAGACAGCAATTATTGCAACAACCCTTCAGAGTTTTCCCTTTTTTTACGGTACCTATTCTGTACCTTACCATGACCATTTGGGCTGGGACTTAAATCACTTGGACTATGCTGCACTCCTGTGCCACATTTATGTAAACAAAGATCTTAGAAAAAATCTACTAAAACTATCAGCAATTTCAGCATTATTGCAATTTTGGCTTAGAGGTTATACAGACAGCACCCCGAACGCAAATGACCACACGTCATATCAACATACACTTACGTCCGCAAACAAACACAAATTTTGAAGTGCTACATTCAGTCAGTGCAAAAAGCCTGATGCAAAGTAAACAGAGGTACAAAAAATCCCCTAACCACAAAAAGACACCACAATTCATCAGCCAATGGTTGAACAATGGTACGCACCCTACCTTGTCTATTGCAAAACCTTAACGTCGACAGCAGCCAACGTCTGTTAATCACAGCAAGTAACAATTTCCAATAACAAATCCCAGCAATATGGCCGGTTTTTATATTTACACCCAAGTGCCTATGGCTTAGTGTGGAGCTGTCAGCTTATGTCTCTGTTGCAATATTACATTCCAATGACAACGATAAAGCCATCACATCTACTCTGCCTACCCACGGGCCCATCCGTCCATCACTCTGAATAACTGCTGGGTATTTATTAAATTGGTTCTGCTTGTGAAGGTGACCCGTCATCCAGGTGAATCCATTTTATGATGGTGAAGACTGTTTTATGGCAATTTTTAAAGAGTGAACCACTTTCCAACATGTTCATAGCTATACGTTTTTGGTGTATGTTTTTTTTTTGGGGGTTTCTATACGTAAATTTATTAAAAAGGTGAATTTGCAATTTAGAATATTCACACGATGCATTTACTGATACATTAATATTTAAAAATGCAAATTCAGAAGATTCATGGATTCCGAGACCTTTAAAGATTGGCCACACGTCATGCTCTGAAGAGTACCGTATTTCTTTTTGTTGTTTACAGAATTTCAAGAGAAAATTAAAATGAAAAACTCAAATACTTTGAGTATTTTAGATACCTCAGTTCGGGTTGGCTTAAAGCAAAAATACCACATCATTTTATAGAGCACTTCCTTCAATTGTTTTTTGATGTTGAGATTTTTAGTACTGTTGGATTTTCTTAAAGTGACATTCAGAGATCCGACGGTAACCTCTTCTTTTTGCCTCTAGTTTACCGAGGACCACAAATAAACCTACACCAAGATGTCAATTGATTTTAACATTGATTTAATTTTGTGAATATATATTTCAGATTGTTTATACTCATAGGCCACTGTGTTAATTTTCCAGGAAAGAAATTGCTTTAGTTTTATAATGAAAAGATAGGTGCCTTATTCATTTGGGGGTATTTGTTAATTTGGAGGTAGATACTGAACATGCAAAAATCAGACTTTGTCCCAAACAATTTGAGGGTGCCCTTCTGACGAAATTCTGAATGTCCCTTTTAGTGCCCTAAAACTGTCTCAAAGTGATTTAGAAGGGAATGATCCCCAATCTTTAAAGGGGCATTTCATGATCCATAGCCTCGTCCCCCGACTTACCTAAAAAAAAATCAAAATTTTTATATTGTATGAACCGTCAGTTAAAAGTATAATATGTGTACCAAATCTTATGTGCAAATTCGATCAGCTCTCAAGGAATTCATGATTTTGTATTTTCTGTCCGTTTATGGAAATTACAACACAGTGGTCTATGGGACAGCATGATGCAAACATTTACCAATAAAATCAAAATGCACCGTCAGAATCAACTGAAATTTTGGAAAAAAGCTTTTCTCTAGGATAGGCCTACAAGTATCTAGTAAACCAAAAAAACAAAAATGAGGTGCTAAGATCACAAAATGCACCTTTAAGTTTAAATAACAATAAATAACAAAAATTTGGAATCCCTGATTTTAATTACCATAGAGGACTCAGGTAAGACAGGTAAGAGTAGATTCTTCATCAAGCTCTTGGTAAATTTTCTGGCATGTTTGGACTTCACATCAGGGGCGGCGCCAGGGTAAAATCATAGGAGTGGCGAAACATATGGGGGGGCAAAACAGTACAAAATGAACTCATTTTGGTTAAAAACCCTTAATTTTTGCGCAAAAACCTGTTTTTCCTAAATTTTGAAAATCTCAGGAGGGCGGCTGCCCCCCTGCCACCCCCCTGGCGCCGCCCCTGCTTGACATTGATGATCTTTTTTAAGGCATGATCTTTTGTTTATGATCAAAATCAGAGAAAGATTTATACATTACTGCTTTAACCCCCTAGACAATTACTGCCACCTATAATACTATCTGATTGGTTCATTACAGGACACAACATGAGATAACCCTCTGGGTAACCAATCAAAATAGTGCTTACATCTGTGTAAACCATACCAACATTCTCACATTATCTCTGATTTGCTCATTACACGATATTACCATCCAAGTAACCAATCAAAATAGTGCTTAGATGTCAATAGATAGGCAGGCAGTGCACAGCTAGGTCAATAAAACTTATCTCCATCTTCCTGCTGTTTTATTACAAAATGCAGCATTTGTGTCAGTAATTCCGCCAAAGATTGTGTTCAGAATGACTCCATAAAACAATAAAAATACAAAGAATTAAAAATAAAGAAAACATTAAAAAATGTTCGTGGGGGCGAGTTTCGCTCAAGTCGCTTTGACTAAAACCTGTCCATAACTACAGAACCGAATAATCCAATTTGAGTCAAAATTGAAAAGCAACCAAAAGCTTATATTGCAAGCTAAAAACTGAAGGGAATAAACACAATTTGCCAAATATCAACCCTGTATAACCCCAAAAAACCCTTAAACCTTACTTCATGTCTATAGTCAATTTTCCCATTTTCCCAAATCTAATGAGCATAATATGCAAATAGGGTGTTTTTAAATAAAAACGCAGTTTTCTTTTCTGAAAGCGGCATTTTTAGACAAAAATCGCTAAAACTCAATAATTGCCCATTAGATTTTCATGATTTTTGGCACAAACATACCTATGACATGCTTACTCCGAGTAAGCCATGTTTAGATATCTTGTGCCAAACTGGTTTTATTAATAAAAATAAGGTTTTATCTTGTTTTTACCAAAATGCTGTTTTTTCGAAATCTGGAGGGAATTGGGGAAAAAACCTTAATAGCGTACTTGAGAGACTTTATTTTTATTAGAACAATTAGAAAAACCTATGAGCATACCACTTATAGGATTGTGTTTTGAAAATCAATGCGCTAAAATAGAAATTTATGAAAATTTGGCAATAGAGGGCTTAATTTGTCATATTCAGGTCAAAGGTCAATATTTTTTTGCTCGCTGACTTCGCATGGCCACAAGCTTTCATCAATATATACATAGGGGTTAGTCTCCTTTAATTTAAAGATTGAAAGCTTTTTTGAAGACCACCTGAAATTTACTGAAAATCAGGGTACCTGGCAACCTTAAGGAAGGGGGCCAAGACAAAGATTGTCAAATTTTTAATTGATCCAATCGTGTGAAAAGTGTCCATGTTATTTGTCCTAAACCATACATTCAGAAAAGGTATAGTTCATAGTTTCAATGTACTATCTACGCGCTACGGCCACAAGATACAGAGTTATGGCTAAAAAAACAACAGCAAAAATCTCAATTAATCATAAAACGGGTCCAAGTTCCAGTTGCACAGGGCTCAAAACTTTAAATTGTCTATTTTGGATAAAATGGTGCAAATTTTGGTGGCGCTCATAGGGTTCAGATAGGTTTCAGTGTCTCAAATGTTTAAGTTGTACCAAAGTAGGGGGAAATAAGGTCTAGAGGGGGCGTCATTGAATGCAATGGACGTTGACTTTCTGTGCCCCCTACATCGGTAACTAAGCATTTTGTATTCCTTAAATTAACACAGGCTTTTGCATGTACTTGGGTGAACTTCCGCCAGCAGCTGCACCATTCAATTCAAGTATGACCATATATTATAAATACAGTTTAAATTATATTGCTAGGTTAAAACATGCGTAAATTGCAATGATATGAATAATTTGTCACAATTTAAATTTAACTATATTTAAAACACAGACATACCTGTCACGGTCATCTTATTATAACATCATGTTAGAAAGCGGCTTAGCAAACGCAAATGGTTTGTATTTGACAGCTCTGGCCATTACGTATCTTGATTGTACTTCGTGAACGAGTGCAAGAGCAAAACCTGCTAATGGGTTGTATGATTACGGTTCTGTCCAAATAAGAGCTGAAGATCTGGGGGGGTTTTATGTCTAAACTTCACATTCGAGCCATATTTTGTGTAAAATTGTAGTTTGCCCCTGGTCAGAAGAAAAATGATGCATTGTTTGGCAAAAATCAGTGATTTGGGGCCAAAAACACCAAAGTGTGAAAAAATATCAATTTTGGGACAAAACTTGTTGAGAAATCTCCAAGTTTTTATGGGATTCCCCTATTTTCTTCCTTTTGCTTCCCAAAAATTTCCCTTTCCCTCCCCCCCCCCGTTTTTCCCTTTGGCTCGCAAAATTTTCCCTTTTTTCTTCCTCAGTCAAAAAATTTTCCCTTTTCCCCTTCATCCACGCCCCAAAAAAGAAATTCTAGGCACCACACTGGCTCTTTTATAATACTCAACATAATATAAATAACCTATTACTGAAACCAATGACAGACTTTCATAGGACCAGGGGAGGGTGGCCAAGAAAATCCCAATTTCAGACGTCGCCATGGGTTTAACACGTAAATCGAAATCTTGACGAAACATTCTGACTTTTTTTATAGTTGTCAAAGGAATATTTCTTATTGCCAAAACCGTGAGTTGAAGATCAACTCCCTGGAGGGTTAATTTCCTATTTGTTTTTTTAAATTATAACGAACAGGACCAGGTCGCATGTAGGTCTGGGAAAAAAAAATACTTACTGCTTCTCCCATCTTTTTCTCAGTTTTCTGATGAGCATCACAGTCAGGAGATTCCTTCAAAGTATTTGGATAGCAATTTTGGCTATCGAAATCGGGTGTCAAATTCCGACGAGAATCCACAGATCATTCTCGCAGTGGGATTCGCGTAGCATCCAGATATGAGAATCAATTTCTCCATTAATCATGTATTAAATGTGTCATTTTCAAGTAAAATTTTGAATTCTCGCAAACTCACAAACGAATTCGCACCCATGGAATGTGTGGCAAAAGCAAGCCTCAACAAATATGTACCAAAATCCTATCCCCTTTTTGATTGCCAAAACACCTTGTCCCTCCGCCCTTAAGGTGCAATGAGGATTTCAAGGCGCCCATAGTTCTGTGATATGTATTGATTTCATATAGAGAGGCATGCAAGAGATTCCTTAGAACTTTATTTTGGTTACGAATAACTTAAAATTAAAACAAAAGGTGAGTGTATATCTTATATTTCATAGAAAACATAGGCTAATTCTTATTTGCTTCTATATGGAATTTTATTCAATTTTGCAATTTTGGTACCAAAAACAGTGTTCCGCTTAACCCTTTTCAGTTGGGATATTTTTTTGATAGAAACTTTACACTAGTACAAAAATCAAATTTTACATTTTAGCAACACCTGTTATTTGAAATCTCCCGTTACACCTTTACATCACCCTTCCTTAAGACAGCAATTATTGCAACAACCCTTCAGAGTTTTCCCTTTTTTTACGGTACCTATTCTGTACCTTACCATGACCATTTGGGCTGGGACTTAAATCACTTGGACTATGCTGCACTCCTGTGCCACATTTATGTAAACAAAGATCTTAGAAAAAATCTACTAAAACTATCAGCAATTTCAGCATTATTGCAATTTTGGCTTAGAGGTTATACAGACAGCACCCCGAACGCAAATGACCACACGTCATATCAACATACACTTACGTCCGCAAACAAACACAAATTTTGAAGTGCTACATTCAGTCAGTGCAAAAAGCCTGATGCAAAGTAAACAGAGGTACAAAAAATCCCCTAACCACAAAAAGACACCACAATTCATCAGCCAATGGTTGAACAATGGTACGCACCCTACCTTGTCTATTGCAAAACCTTAACGTCGACAGCAGCCAACGTCTGTTAATCACAGCAAGTAACAATTTCCAATAACAAATCCCAGCAATATGGCCGGTTTTTATATTTACACCCAAGTGCCTATGGCTTAGTGTGGAGCTGTCAGCTTATGTCTCTGTTGCAATATTACATTCCAATGACAACGATAAAGCCATCACATCTACTCTGCCTACCCACGGGCCCATCCGTCCATCACTCTGAATAACTGCTGGGTATTTATTAAATTGGTTCTGCTTGTGAAGGTGACCCGTCATCCAGGTGAATCCATTTTATGATGGTGAAGACTGTTTTATGGCAATTTTTAAAGAGTGAACCACTTTCCAACATGTTCATAGCTATACGTTTTTGGTGTATGTTTTTTTTTTGGGGGTTTCTATACGTAAATTTATTAAAAAGGTGAATTTGCAATTTAGAATATTCACACGATGCATTTACTGATACATTAATATTTAAAAATGCAAATTCAGAAGATTCATGGATTCCGAGACCTTTAAAGATTGGCCACACGTCATGCTCTGAAGAGTACCGTATTTCTTTTTGTTGTTTACAGAATTTCAAGAGAAAATTAAAATGAAAAACTCAAATACTTTGAGTATTTTAGATACCTCAGTTCGGGTTGGCTTAAAGCAAAAATACCACATCATTTTATAGAGCACTTCCTTCAATTGTTTTTTGATGTTGAGATTTTTAGTACTGTTGGCTTTTCTTAAAGTGACATTCAGAGATCCGACGGTAACCTCTTCTTTTTGCCTCTAGTTACCGAGGACCACAAATAAACCTACACCAAAGAGTCACGTGATTTAACATTGTTTTTAAATAATTTTGTGAATATCTATTTCCATGTTTATACTCATAGGCCCTGTGTTAATTTCCAGGAAAAAATTGCTTTAGTTTTTATAGAAAAGATAGGTGCCTATATCATTGTGGGGGTATTTGGTTCATTTGGAGGGTAAGATACTGAACCTGCAAAAATCGGACTTTGCCCAACACTTTGAGGGTTGCCCTTCTACGAATCGGGAATGTCCCTTTTAGTCGTCCCTAAAACTGTCTCAAGTGATTAGAAGGGAAGGATCCCCAATCTTTAAGGGGCATTTCATGATCCATCGCCTCGTCCCCCCGACTTAACCTACAAATCACAATTTTTTATATTGTAATGAACCGTCATTTAAAAGTATAATATGTTGTACCAACTATATGTCAATTCGATCATCTCTCTCAAGGATTCATGATTTGTATTTTCTGTCCGTTTATGGAATTACAACACATTGGTCTATGGGACAGCATGATGCAAACATTTGAACCAATAAAATCAAAATGCACCGTCAGAATCAACTGAAATTTTGGAAAAAAGCTTGTTCTTCTCTGGGATAGGCCTACAGTATCTAGTAAACAAAAAAAAAACAAAAATGAGGTGCTTGGATCACAATGCACCTTGCTTAAGGTTAAAATAACAATAAAATACAAAAATTTGGATCCCTTAGTTTAATACGCAGAGAGGTAAACAGGTTAAGAGTAGATTCTTCCTCAGCTCTTGGTAATTTTCTGGCATGCTTTGGACTATCTCACATCAGGGGCGGCGCCAGGGTAAAATCATAGGAAGTGGCGAAACATATGGGGGGGGCAAAACCGTACAAATGAACTCATTTTTGGTTAAAAACCTTAATTTTTGCGTCAAACCCTGTTTTTTTCCTAATTTTGAAAATCTCACAGAGGGCGGCTGCCCCCTCTGCCCCCCCCCTGGCACCGCCCCTTCTTGAACTTGAATGATCTTTTTGAGGCATGATCTTTTGTTTATGATCAAAATCAGAGAAAGATTTATAATTTTACTGCTTAAAACAAAAAACAACCCCTACAATTACTGCAACTATAATACTATCTGATGGTTTTAATTACAGGACACAACATGAGATCAGCCCTTCTCTGAGGTAATCCAAGCAAAATAGTCTTCTCTGTGTAAACCATACCAACTTCTCACATTATCTCTGATTTGCTCATTCATCTATGCTCTTTACCATCCAAGTAACCAATCAAAATAGTGGTCTTAGATCCAATATATAGGCAGGTATTGCACATAGTCAATAAAAAGTATTTCATCTTCCTGCTGTTTTTTAAAAAAAATTAGTTAGCTGTTTTAGCGACAAAATGTTATTTCCCACACCAATGAATATTTTGGAGTAAACTACGTTCTCAGTACTGTTGGCAACCCCACACAATTTAGGTGTACCAGCTGTCTATTTCATAAAAACCTTCCTTTTTTAATTGTCATCACCTAAGGCATGTCTGCTATAGATCTGCTTTACCTAATTATCCTCATAAAAATGGATCATTTTTCCCCCTACCAATCTACTTCACGCTATTGCTTGATAACCAAAACAGGGAATCTTCTCTTTACCAAATAATTTAAGTCCTAAATTTTATAAAGCATTAGGGCACTTTCTTATATTCGTTAACAGTTCCGATCTAATGCTTATTGCGTGATCATTTTAAGACCCTGGCTCATTTCCAACTGGGACTAATATTTACCAAAGACAAAAAAAAGTGACACATTACTTCTGAAACTTTGCAATTTGACCATTTGCCTACCAATTTTCAATTCTAAGCATAATTACCATATTAAACTTTGACACTACCATCTTTAATATATCTAACAATCATTCTTTTTATTTCCCCCCTTAAGTTGTAAACTAAAGCCGGAGTTTTTCTTAAATATTTTTAAAAGAGATAGTCAGTTTTTGTTTCACATAACAAAAGCAAATACCACCACAAAACAACGACTGGCAGGACTATGAAAGAAGGTAGGTATTCTAGAAATACAATAGAATCCTCCCCTGGTGGGGGGGGGGGGGGGGGGGGGGGGGGGTCAACTTCTCAATGACAAGGGGGTTCATCCGTGTCCAAGCAATCCACAAAAAAACACCCTGAATATAGTCTTTTCGAAGCTTGAATTTTCACCCCTGAACACGACTATCAGCAGCGCAACTAGCTAACCCGAAACAAGTACTTTATAAAAATTTGGCGCCCCTAAAAAAAAACCAGTATCACATACGAATTTTGCATACCCGAACAGTATTTGTTCTTTCTCCTTACCCTAAGCAAGTAAAGTGATGCTTTATTACCCCTTAATACTATAAAACCCAAACCAATGTTTCTTGACACCAGAGAGCTTGTCTGAGCTTGGTGTGTAATTCAGGAAATATCTGGGGAAAGGGAGGGAGCGGGGGAGCCCGCCTACAATCCTCTCGTGAGAAGCGCGAAACCCATGCCAAGCAATGTTTGCTTTTCCGAAACACATGTTTTCTCTATGCAAATTTGATTAAAAACTATTTGCTCATTTGTAAGTGGTTCACTTTAAAATGCATATGGCCAATGACCGACGGTATAAACTGGAGCAAATATAGTGCATGCATGTAAGGTTTTTTGAACTAATCATAAAATTGTAACAGGTTTTCATCGGATAGTTTGTAAGCGGCATGGAGTGGGTCGCGGAAACCTTGAGGTGATTTAGTTTCAAAGACATTGCCTAGGGTCTAAAGGCTCCCGGGAGAATTTGCATTTAGAGAATGTTTTTTGGCACTTATACCTATTCCCCCTCCGCATTTGGCAAGCGCAGCGATAATCAGCATTTTTCCCTGAAAATTGCCGAAATCAATTACGCACCCAATAATGTCCAAAATTATTGACTGCATTAAATACATTATGAGTTTTAATTGCTAAAACATTGTCCGTTTCATGGTTAAGTTATAAACTATTTTGGGTATAGCGACATAATCAATGCATCACTAAAGGAGTTGTCATTTCTCAATCTCAAACCATAGGGAGTTGCCTGTAATTAAAATCATGTGTCTGGTTTCTTTCCGCTCGTAGCGCGCAAAATTTTGGAAATTTAGGGTTTGAAGGCACAGTTTTGAAAAGGCAATACGACTTCCAGAACACTTTTTTAGATTTTTTTATGCTGAAATGAATAAACCCTAAATGCGTAGGCCTATGTTAGAAAATATAACCCTTTGGTCTTGATTTTGGGTGATTTTTTTAGACCCTTTTCACGGTACGTACGTAACTGCCTGCCCCTGAAAAAGCTACCCTTTTTACGTGGATTCTTGGACACGGATGATACCCCCTTTCTAAATGAAGACTGATTCCCCCGGGATAGAATCCTGTCCTGTTTTTAGTAATAATGACCTCAGTGGCGTATCTTTGGAGGCTTTCGGGAGGGGTGGGTTTCATGCCCAAACTGGCAAAATCAGCCTACTTCGGGCTCTTCGGCTAAAAATCGCTTCTTTTTTATGGAAGTTCGAGATGATGCGTGGATCTTTTAACATTTTGTTACACACTATTCTTAAAAATGGGGCTCAGCCTCACTCAACATGTTTGGAGATTTTAATGTCTCAATTTTTAGATCTTGTGCTTGGCAAAATCAATGCAACATGCTCAGTTTTGAAATGATTGATGGCATATTTTATGTCGAGTCGAGTGAGACCCACGATCAAACACACAAAACACTTAATGTGCTTTGCTTTCGTCCCAAGGATGCAACCTAAGTTTATACAGATTACTATGGCCATTTTTGGATCTATAATTGCTTACTTTCTGGTTCTTAGTACAACAATCAAATATTATAAAAATTACCTCAGGAATTTCATGACATAATCATGCTATTTATTGGCTGCATCCGATTACAAGGGCTATTTTCAGGGAACTGCCTAACAACCTCATCCCCATCACAGTGCAAGTGTATCAAAGGAACTATGCAGACCCCGGATTCCCGATCACATGGGTTTCGTGATCACCTGTCATGAATGACCCCAACCGCGGCTTTAGCGGTTCCTTTGACCTTGAATGACTTCTGCGGAAACCTTGTTCGTACCTTTAAAATTTTCGGCATCAACAATCGAACCCCGGCACCAGTTTCGTCTGATCACACCAAAGTTTACGCAATTGACCTCCTTTGACATTGAATGACCCCTGACCTTTTTGGTTTTAACCTTTACCAATTGTTGCATCAAACAATGACCCCACCATAGTTGGCAGTGGTGTTTGTAACCACCTATTTTATGTTTAACAAAAAATAGTTACCCCACCCTTTTTATGAAAAACCCCTTTAATTGAAAAGTAATTAACCCACCCTTTTTATAATTCTTTGGAAATTCTAAAGCTGTCCACACCATTGTTTTTTTACCATTATATACTAGATAAACGTACAGAGTAGACAATTTTCAATTTTTTGTTTGTCCTTAAAACCACTTTGCCCACAAAAAATGCATTTGTATTTAATTAAGGGGAACCTAACTTGGTTTGGATGTTATACACTTTTATTTTTTCAAATTGGGATGCATAATGGCAAACATGATGCCCACAGATAGTAATTTGCATTTATCATTTATTATCAGACCCACCCGTTTTATTTCTGACCCACCCTTTTTACAAAACCACCCCTTTATAGCAATAAATACCGTATCCCACCCTTTTTAAACCTCCCTTTTATACCAACGTTTAGAATTTTTTTGAAAAACCCACCCTTATCTACATCGTGGTTACCCAACAGTGCCCACCCGCCAATTTTCATGTCAATCCACTGTGTTTACCCTATTTGACATCCTTTGACCTTGCAATGACTGGATGACCTTGTCGTGACCTTTAAAAAATTTTGCATCACAATCAACTCACCCTCCAAGTTTCATGTTCCATACACCAACGTTAACCCATTTGACCTCCTGTGACCTTGAATTGACCCCAGGACCATGGATCCACTAACCATAAACTGTTGTGTATTTATCTCCCAAATAGTTTTGTGAAATGTCAAATTTTCATTTCTGTAAAACACACAGAGAGATTACAGCACAGTGGTCTAGGGAATGTGGGAACAAGCAATTGCTCAAACACATAAACCGCAAGATCGGGATCACCAAATTTGGAAATAAAGCTTTTCTCAGGATATATAGGGGAACAATGAAATAAACACAGAAGGTGCTGGAATCAACAAAATCACACCTTTAAAGGAAAAAAGGACCAGGCCTTAGTTTCATATCATGTGCTTGTTTCAATCGAGAGACCAAACAGAAGTTTTACTGCGGCACCACCAAAAATCGGAGTTGTTTTGTGCCACTTTCTAGATGCGTGGAAAATGGTTGAACAGAATTATGATAAGAAATCGTTAACCATAACGTTATCATATTGAAAAGATCTGAATTTCAAAGAAAGGGGATTAACTTCCTAAGAAAAACTCAAAAGATTGCAAAAACAGCTAAGTAATGGTGGGAATAATCTTCAGAAAATTCGGGCTTTAAGTGTATGACATTCGACATAATCAGTTTCTTAGAAGAGAATCATAGCCGTACAGCAACAGCAATTTACTTTGGAGGAGAGGTTTCCTTCCATAAACTCCACAAAAGGAGAAAAAGATCCACTTTTGCTGATTGTTTCAAAAAATTGTGCTCATATTCTTGGTTTATAGGAACTCCAACGGGTGTGCACTTCCACTACGGAGGATTTCACTGTGCTCCGATAATGTACTTTAGAGCAACTTACACACTACTATCTTCGACAACTTGCAGGGATTTCTCTTAAATTCATTCACATACAGAATATTTGCAGCAAAAGAGTCAATTTGATTAGCCTTAATGTACCCTAATTAGCATATTTGGACAAAATGAGCAAAATTTGGATTTTTTTTAAATCACAATTACCCTGGTACCCTGCAGAATGAAAAAGAAGGATATACCTACTAGGGCATCAGCTCTGGAGATTAATGGCAGCCATCCAGCCACACGCTGGGGGCCTTGACATGGTGGGCATGGTTGCCCAAAGCCTAGGCCCACTGCGAAAACGGTTTGGATTGACGTCAGGAAGGGCATCGGTCAAGTATCTTTTGCTCCATAAATCCTCAACAGACAGTATTGCTGAGTGTGATGGTGTATCCGGCCACCCCCGTTAGAGGGACAAAACGGATTAAAACTTTAGTTTAATAACTAACAATGCAAACATTCTGAAAATTCTGGATTTTTGCTATTAGCTTATAAACAAACATGAACCAAGTGAGTCCAATAATGCTCTTATATTGGCCTAATGAACATATTTAACCCAATGTGCAAATTTAAAGATTTTGTTATTTTGTGAGAGTTTAAAAGCTATCAGTCTGAACATTTTGTGGTTTCCCCTTCAAACCTTTCCAAACACAACTATGAAGAGAGTGAGTTGTAATTTGATATCAAATGTTACATACATTGTAGCCTTATTGTTGCAAAATGGGCATATAATTTGAGATTTTATTACCGGTATTTTTAAATAAATATAATGAGTTGAAAATAAAACTTCAAGACCTTAATTTACATATTTTTGTCAAAATTGTACATATAAGGCTGTTAAGACCCCCATTTTCAGC
>JAMKCH010055790.1:0-16636 GCA_023653785.1 Ophioderma brevispina | reverse complement strand
TTTCAATTTCTTAAATAATTTTGATGTTGCATTTCGGACCTCAATTTTTTTCTATTTTCGATGTTTTGAAAGGCAAATATCGCACAGGAAAAGAAAAGGAACGCATGGCAAACTATATATGCTCAAAATGCCGCTCACGGCTCCTATCAAAAATATTACATATTTTTTACAAGTACAATCACTGTAAATAATAAGGAGCGTTTGTAATTATTTGCCATGCTAATGTTCCATGATCACAAATGCACTCTGCAAAAATCCATTGAGCTTATCAAGAAGAAGGTGTTAACAAATAATGAAGTGAGTCCATTGGTGTTTTGGAAGTTGTCTTGGATTTAGCAAATAAAAAAATCACAATATTTTTTATATCATCAATGGCAGTAGATTGATGGAATCATCAACATTTTATAGGGTACCAAATTTTTCCTTGTTCTTTTTCTCATTTTAAAAAAATGATAATTCTAATTTTAAGCTACTCCCTGCATTTAAATGTTTTTTTTTTTTTTACAATTTTGCAATGATTTATGAAATAAAAAAGAACAATATTTTGTACACATGTCCCATTTAAACTTGGGTTTTACATGGTGTCACAAAGGGACTTTTTGGAACCAAATATAATAAGATATCTAATGGGGTTCGCCAAAATGTCAGAGGATTGCCATATTTAGGAGAACGTGCCCAACTCCCCCAAGTTCCCCTCTTGCCACGTACCCTACTATAGGTTACCATTTGGATTCAAGATTACCTTTGTTATTGTCGTTTTAAAGCATTTCATAGAAATTGCCCAGGGATGCAATGATCCATGTACATTTTTGCTTTCAATCGTAATATAGCAAGCTTATAAGCCTGGAGAAAGCTAGCTCGACAATTGCCTGCGTAATCCCCTCCCCCTCCCCCGGTCCATCCATAAAATAGTACTTTTGCTATACCAAAATGGCCTCATTGCCTTTAGAAGCTTGTTAGATATGGGGAAGTAAGGGTTTCCGATTCCTCAGGGCCCCTGACCCAAAAGTTGTTTCTAAAACTAAGATGGTCACAAGTTACACGCTCGTAAATACACTGACTTTCCACTTGTGTGAGAATGGAACGTAAATACAACACTCCTTTTTATGGACAGCTCTGCCTACGTTCACCCATAACTATGCGGTGCGGTGGAGCACGTACAAGTTGTTTCCGCACGTTCTTGGAGTTGATTCCAATATTTCTACGAAAGCATGTATTCATGAAAACCGTGATGACATAATGGCATCCCACACAAATGTCTTGACTAGTCTTGAAGGCCGGATAAATATCTTCGTCTTTAGTTCTATAGAAGAGCGATAAAGTTTTACACAGTCATTCTGTAAATGGCAATGATTGATTTTTAACCAGACGACTATGCAGTGAGTAATTAATTCCAAGTGGTGCTTGACAGCGACTGCCGCGAACGAGTGGGTTTCATTCAGTGATCTGTCCGCTCATGTCCCGTAACGGGTTTGGCTAACTGAATCATCGAAGTTTGCATGTTGTGTGGAGTGGGAATGGTTGGGAAGTGATTTCACCTCATTTTAAATTTGGACACCTTCGAGAGGTTTTTCGCCCGACACAACAAATTTAATAATAACATAAAATAAAATCTCTTTCTAAGGCCGCATACAAATCATCAATTCTAGGCATCAAATTCTCGTAGTCCCTCCTTGGAATAGGTCAGCTTGTTTTTATTTTTAATCCCTGAAATTTTCAATGTACGATATGCTTAATTGTATTTCACTACACACAATGCCACACAATGGCGAACAAGCGGGGTTGGGGTGGGGGGGGGGGGCTGGGCAGGGGGCGCGAGCTCATAAGCCCGAGTCACCACGCACAGCATCCCCCCAAATGAACTGAACCGTTTGTACCATGTCAAGGCGAATGAACCCAATCTCCCCCTCAGGAAATTCCTCGGCACCCCTTATGCCCCCCCCATGTTTGCAAAGGTCTGTTACGTACTCCACTGGGCCACGCATGTGTGATTTTAGAAGAACTCTCTCCAGGGGGCCCTCGTGGATTTTAGAGACCTCTCCAGGGGGTAATTCTTCGTAGGCCTAATAGCAAACCACGAACCAAAGCGGCGTGTCATGTAACAATCTATTCATGTGTTTTGGCTGCTATTTTGCCGCGCCGTAATAGTCAGGCGATACAGATTCATGAATAACTAATATCACCTTCAGGGCCGTAGCCAGGGGGGGTGCGGGGGGGTGCGACGGCACCCCCCAAAAAATGACAAAGGTCCGCGTTTTAAATGATGTTGAAGGTCCTCTTTGGCCATGTTTAAGGTCTCCGTGTTGGTCCTTTGGTGCATGTATATAAATGACTAAGCAGCTGTTATAACCATCGCATAACGATTGTCGTTGTTACTATACTGTTATTTTTGTTGTTTTCTCAACGCTGGCGACGAAATTTTTTTCAGAATTTGGAGCGACGTGAAAAATTTTGGGTCAACCGGCGAGCGCAGCGAGCCGAAAATTTTTTTTTTTTGGTACGCAAAGGTCCGCTTCTGGCAATCCGCACCCACGGGCCCCCCCCGCATAATTCCTGTGCTACCGGGCCTCACGTCAACCTTTTTTAATTAGTATGTTATTTATAGCGGTTTCTATAAACTAACATTTTTTATGCTGACTACTCCGATGGTGCCAGATGTGAAACCAGAAACGCAAAAAATCAAAATGACCTCCAAAAACACAAAACAAATGTCATCTGTTGTTCATTCAGAGTTCTTTTTGCAGCCTGTTTTTTCTCGAAACATTCCTTTTGACGAAGTAATATGATTTGTAAACAGTATAAGCAATTAATTCATTTGGGCCGCCAATGCAATAAAGTGTCTGATCGTGATCTACTTGTGAATGCAGTTAAATATCATTAGAGGTAATCAGAGTAATCGATACATGCAAGATGTCATCCAAGATGGGTATTTAATATGGCTGGAAATGGCCCCTACATGTTAAAATGTTTACGAAAAATCCGATTCACTAATAATAGTCTAGAGATAGTTGGAGTGGTGTTAGTAGCGACCGTTGCATCTATATTGGGAATTTGCGGAATAACGACTCAATGACACTAAGAGATATATATATATATATATATATATTAATATTATTATATCTAATAATATATCTATATATATATATTATCTATATAGATATATATATATATAAGCTGCCAATAAAAAAATTATTGTGAACTCTGCTACGCCGCTCGTATTAAAAGTTATATTTTTTATAATTTATTACAGGTATGACCCGAACTCCAAGCCTGTAGGGACAAACCCATTTTCGCAAATATATATAATATCATATATATAATATAATACGATGAATCTAAACAGCATAAGAGTGCTCGATACAAATGATGTAGAGCAGGATATCTATACACGATATTAATCATTCAGTATCATGACCGATATTCAGAAGACGTGGTGTATAGCTGCGTGAAACTCCGGTAATAGTAAGATACTGACGGATTAATATCGTGAATCATCATATAGAATATCTATATTATATCTTATATATCATATATATATAATATATAGATATAGAATATCTACTATATAATCATCAATTTCTTAGTGTAGGTTATGGGCAGTAATCCAGAGCTAAAAACAACTCCAATTTCTCCTGTGTATTTAAATTATTCTAGTGGTGGCGCAATGGATTGGCGCATCCGAGATCTAAACGGAACGTTGTGGGTTCGCGTCCCATCCACAGCAAGTTCATTTTGCGATAATAATGCTACGTCCGCCGCTGTCATCAATTTGTTTCTAAAGTCGCCACAGAAAGTTTGGCAATATTTTTAAACCATATATTTCTGAATTTATTTTGAAAAATGTGCATAATAGTTAGTATCACTACAAGCCTGTTCGTTAAGGATTAAAAATGGACACCTCATTGGAACCATAAATGGTTTTAAAGCCGAGATACTGCCTTTAGAAGGTGACAGGGTCAGGAAGAAAATTGCCAAATCTGGGTCTCCTCCAGTCCACTTAGCTATGATTGTATCACCTTGGTTATCATTATTGATTGCAGAGTGTAGGGGTTCATTCAATGCCTTTTGAAATTGTTATTGAATGAAACACATGATTTGAAAACAGGTGTCTGATCATGGATAAATGCACAATGAGTCTTGGGTTCATGACTCTTCTTCAAAGTGGCATTTTGATTGGTGTATCTCACCTGAGCATTATCATGGCTAGGTTATCTGATGTGGCTAAAGCTAGGGCAATTGGACAATGCTTGAAGCTGTGAATCTCAGACAGAGGTTGCACAAAACTTTGGCGTTTCTCAGGGTATGATTTCGAAATTGAAATACCAAATTTCGGGACACAGGGGAAGTGAAAGACAGAACAAGAAGCGGGCGTCCAAAGAAGCCATTCCACAAGGGATCGGTTATAACCCGGTGTGGCTCTGAGGAAACAGAAGAATCACAGCACCTGAGTGTTGCTAGAGACGAGGTCGACAACGCTATGGCAGAAGATCTTTCCAACAGCAATAAGAGACAGAACTTCACGCAGCTCAATTGAGGCACGAAGAACTGCCCGGATAGGCCTCAAATGACTTCCCTTTCCCAGGCAGGCGTGTTTGCGCTGGTTGTAGAAACATCGCCAGTGGAATTGAAAGGTGGAGAAAAAGAAAATCGTTCAAGAGATGAAAGCACGATTAGTTTGAAAAAGGTGACGGCAGATTCAGAGTCTGGACGGCGACGAGGGAAGAGGAGAGAACGATTTTCAGATTGCACTGCGTTGAAAGAGTGTCAGCATACACAAGAGGAAGTGTCATGGTTTGGGACGGGTATTTCCATGACTGGACATCCGAGGACTGGTTTGTGGTTGAAGGAACATTAAATGCTGCTCGGTATCGTGATTGAGATCTTGGGAGGCCAGTTTGCACTACCATTCTGCAAACCTTGGACCGAATGCTGTTATTGCAATTCTTCTTTTTTTCTTTTTTGGAGGTATGGTAATGCTCGTCCACACAGAGCAAGGATAATTAATGACTTTCTTCAAAAATCCTAGAGTAGATGAGAATGCAGTGGCCAAGAGGTTAGCCCTGATCTGAATCCATCGAAAATTTATGGGATCAGTTAGGTCGTGCAGTCCGCAAAAGGATAACCAGGCCAACAACTTTGGCCACAGCTGACCGTCGAACAATGATACAGGAAGGGAACGCCGTTCCCCAGGACAGGTGAGGAGACTTGTGGAGCAGCATTGAGAAGGAGATTGTCAGGGATGTCGTAGGAGCCTACGGAGGATCAACCGATATTAGGGTAAGTTAAGTAACTCATGCGGGTGTTTTATCCATCGCCTGTCTTTTTGTTCAATGATGGTGATTTGACGAAATCACAGACTATAGCGCTTTTCGTCAAGATTGGAACATTTTAGTTTTGACCCTGTACCTTCTAAGGGCAGAAATTCGCTTCAAAAACCAGGTGTAGGGTCGAACGAGGTGTCAATGGTAAGCCTAAAAGAACAAGCTTTGTTTGTGATACTAAATATTATGCGCATTTTAAATGTGGTATTTAAAAAAATAAAAATATTGGTTTACCAAAAATATTCCAAACTTTCTGTGGGGAATTTATATGAAATAAATGTTATGGCGCAGATTCACAGGTTATAAAACCTCCAATTTTCCGTATAATTATATTATATATCTTTGGCCTACAGCGTGAATATAAATGAATTACTGACCCTTACTGGACGGACATTAAAGCCATATTGGATGCCTATCTTGGATGCCATATTGCAGATATTTTGTGTTGTTGATATTATAAACTCTTGAATGAGTTATAGTGATTACACAACAGTTACAACTCTAGCTATATGTAGTCTGAATAGCCATTTGAATGGTTTATTGATTGATTGTCAAATATTGAAAGCCTATTCAGATTGAGTTAATAACACATTGTTGCTTGTAAAACATATGCCATGTTACATAATAGACCTGCGTGATCGCAACATCTCCCAATAAATAAGAGGAAATAGTAGGAGTGAGAGAAACAAAACGTCGGGCGCGTCACGCAAATACGCATTTTGAGAAAAACGGGTTTGAAGATTTGCGATCTGAATTTGCTCCATAAGGGTTAATTAAAACATATTTTCAAAAACCTACTATCTTAATTCCCAAGATTGAAATTTGAACTTTATGAGTGTGGACACTCACACAGACGAAGAAAGATTGAAAAGTAAATATTTAGATGACATTTCACTCTAGTGGGAGTTAAGATATAAAATTAAGAATGAAAAAAGTTCACATCTAAAAGATTGACTTTATTCTTCTTCGTCTGTGCGTGAGGCACACTCAATACAGATTGAATTTCAATCTTTGAAATTAAGAGGATTAGTTGAAAATCGCCAAGCTAAAGTTCAGGTTATATTTAACTGAATCCACTTTTAAATTATTTAGATATGCAAACGATGTGTAAACTATGTGTAAACGGGTGCCAAGGATTTTTTGAGGGGGGGGGGGCAAAAGTGAAATTCTGGGGAGGGGCAAAATATCCAAATTATGGAGATTTTTAACCAATTAGGCACAAAATGTTAATTTTTGGCAAAATATGGTGATTTTTGGCCCCAAACAGCTGATTTTAAAAAGCGTTAATTTTTATTCGGGCGGCGGGGGGGGGGGGGGGAAGGGGGAGAAAAAAGGGAGGGGGAAGTTCCCCTGGCGCCTCACTGAAGAGGAATATTCAAAATATTATAAGAGATGAGGACATTTTTTTTTTGATTTCACGTGACATATATGCAATCTGTAGTGTTGCTGCTGGTAAATGCTGACGTACTTATCCGATTAGAATAGATATCGTGTTTCAGATTAGCGTCATTCGGGGAAAAGACATCGGGAGTTATACAGTCCTCTGCTTTGCCACCTCGGACTAAGGCTGGGTGGGTGAGGTTTGAACCCTTAAAAAACGGCAGTTGGTCTGAACACGGATTCCTTCTAGGGGTTTTAGTGCTAAATAGGCGATGATTACAATGCTACCAGCTGAATGCCCAAAGACCGAATACTCCGGTAGATTACCGATTGGATTACCTCTTGGTAATATAGACTCATACACTTGCAAAAATCTAGAAGGGCATCTGGTGGTTTTTATTGTAGAGTAATTGGATTTTTTGGTTAGGCTCTGTATTTATGTCAAGTCCTTTTACGATAAATTTAAAAAACGATATATGAACCCAAAATGGTCCTGAATAATGGATAAAATTCTTCAGTTAATCTTTGATTGCCTTTATGTAGAACCATAAAACGGGGGGGGGGACTCAAAAAAGACAATTCACGAATGCTCGTCTGGAGGTATGTTTCGCTGTCAGAAACTACAAGGCACGACACACCTCCCCAGCTCCAGGACGACCAATATATCGCGAACGGTCTGGAGTTCCTTTATCTACATAATATCTGCTTCACTGTGGAAACTTCAGAAAAATTACTATAGATGAAGCAAACCACTGATGATTAAATTCCAAAAATTCGTAAGGAGGCCCCGGTTATGTCACCGTGGCCCCCACAAACAAACTTTTGCCAACTTTCCTTTTTCTTAAATCCGCCACTCTTGGCCGAATTCAGAAAACGTCATTTATTCCATCCCAATTCAAAACCAAAAACTCATATGCAGATATGCTAATTTTCAAAATGTTCACGACGTTTCCCCTTCCTAGCCTTTTAACCTATGTGAATATACAATTCTCATATTTCCATCCATGATACTGCATCAATCTTTAAAAAAAACAACTTGGGAGGTCGCCAAAGGTTTACGGGGTGAGGGGTAACACAAATTTCAGTACCCCACTTATGGTTACAGCCTTTTTTTTCCAGGGCGCTATTTAGCATGAAAACCTCACTAGTATAAATATTTCTAAACGCATGTATTGCCCAGCAAAAAATACCATGAAATTACACAAGAAGAATAAAGATTAAAGAGGAAAACGGAGACATTTCATACGCAAAGTGCATGAGATCTGCCGAGAAATCAAATGAGGTTGTTGGTTCAACAAAGAAATAAATTTGTCTATAATCTATTTCCGATTATGTATATCGGAATATCCCATTTGTTCTCAGCTGGCCAACTTGCTCAATAGGTACAACACTTTACCTTCATCTTTAAAAGCAGATCGTTAACAGGACAGTACGTGAAAACATAACAGGGTTGTAAATTAAGCAGAAGTTATCAAATCAAGTAATCAATAAAGGAACAAAATCAAAAGGTTTACTTTAGCTACCAGAGTAGGTAAAACCTCCTTGTCATCAGATTCTCAATCACTACTCTCGTCGGCAAGTTTTATAGAGCTTTTAGAAGGAAGATTTGAATGGTGCCTTCATAGACCAGTCATACGACAAATGACGACTTTACCCAAAATTGCAAAAACAGAATGAATTTCAAAATTTATTCATATCAAAGTATGGCAAATGTAGATTAGGGGTAAGATTTATACAGGGGTCAAATGTGGAAAGGTCGAACTACATTCTAAGTTATACCAGTAATGGTCATCACATTTCAAGGGTAACAAAACAGTATAGCTAGCCCAGCTGCAGGGTTGGGCTTAATAGTTATGTGGAAAATATAGTTAAAGTCAACAATGGTTGATTTAAAATTTCAGATTTAGCCCATTTGTTTGAAGAAATGGTGTTCAAATGTTGGTACAAAAAGCCGAAAAAGATACTGGGTTGGCACCATCTATGATATTTGTGAAATGTGACTGTATGTAGCCTACGAGTACATTCTACACCAGTCAATTCATAAAATTAAGTGGTCTAACTTGGACAAAATTGCAACAGAAATTATCTTGTTTCCGGATTTGTATTTGTACAATGTCATAAAATAACACATCAAAAAAGTAAAACATTGTATAAATCATCGGTCAAAGGTTAATAGGGAGTAAAAATTCAAAGTCACCTGACAAATCTAAAATTCAGACCAAAATGTTTGTCATGTGATAATGATTAAATAAATGTAAACTTTACCTAACTTCTGTGATCTGGTTATGGAGTAATAGAAGAAAATAGGATAGAGGTCAAAAAAGAGAACCCTCAAAGCATCCTCTATTTCACGAAGAGGAAAGAGTAAACCAAACAAATTACTACATATCTGAAAAAGTACATTTCGTTAGCTTTCCGACACCTAAAATATCTTTCCAAAGGACACATATTGACCGAGTTATGGTCGATTGTACCACTTTCTCATTTTGTCCAAGCGCATTCTTTTGTTTATGGTTTCTTTTATTTTTGCGCTTTGAGGGTTCTTTTTTTTAGACACCCGGTATGTCTTTGTTAATACAGGTGCTGCGTCGAGATATGGTGTATTTCAAATACTAGTAATTTTCGATATCGAAAATTAGTTGTATTTGAAATGTTACTATTTTTCGATATCAAAAAGTAGTAGTATTTGGTAACCCTCAAATGTTGGTAGTTTTTCCTGTAAAACGACCGTGCACGTAGTGTTATTGGTTAGGAGCTTTCGATAATATTCTGCTTTAGTTTCGATCGTACGCGTACGTTGGAGCTGAAAAAACATAAAATTACTGTCCGCCACAATTTACTTTAGGCCACTAAATACGCGCGCGTACCTTTGATGCATACTTATGTGTTTCTTGGTCGTTTCTTTTGCACAGTATCATGGTATGTCTGGTGGGACTGCTCACGTATTTTTGCCGCGGGAATTGTGGCTTCTGAACTGTGCTGTGTTTGCCGGCCATTTGTTTTGTACGTATTGACAATGTATGTAGACTATAACTCTGCCAATTCCTTTTCGCTTCGTCAAAACTAGGCCAGCATTCCCGCCAGACAGAACCATGACAACGCATAGGGGAATGAACTTATATTAAGCCATTTTAACGTGTATTTCAATGGGAGGATTATTTGGTGGTGTGCGCCCGTATAACAGTCTTCCAGCCTTTGTCTTCTTGTAACAGAATAAAAAAATCATGTTCATCATTTTAATCGTCGGTTGCTTTCAATATAATCCACAAACATGCTTAAAAAATAAAAATATGACTCCAAACAGATCAATTGCAAATATTACAAAGTTATTGACCAAAATCTGTATAATAAATTACTCCATAGGGAAGCACTGAGTACACGGTACAAAAAATACTACTTTTTGATCGTTACCAAATTTCTACGCACCACAGGGGTCAAACAGAAAAGTTACCCATAGTACAACAAAAGTGCACCAACTTACTTTGTCACATAGATTCAAAAAGAGAATAGTTTACACTATCTCTAAAGCTTCGTTACTATGGTAACAATATAATTTTATGACACTGCTCTTGTTTCTAATTGACCTTGACTTAATTTACCCTACAAATCTTAAACGGAATAGCATTCATATCACAAACTAAACCTTATTTAATTATCGTGACTTGAGGAACAAGTTGATATACCGTATTAGTTTCTTTAAAATATGCAATTTGAAACTTTGACCCCTGTAGTGTGAAAGACGATGGGACATTTGACCTTTCCCCTATTTCTAATTTATTTCCTAAACCACACAACAGAGGTATGGCAAACTATACATTAATTTAATCTTTGTGCTGAAACAAACAAGTGAATACTTTTCAAGTTGATTAAACTCATTTGAAATTTTACCCCCTTTTAAACTTTGACCCCTGTTTTACGTCCCTAGAGGGAAAATGACTACGAACCTGACGATCGCCGCAAAAAGGGAGGTGGTGCAATTTGTCTGGTTAGATCTAGGATCAAATTCACCCTAAACACAATGCAAAGGGCCCGCTTCGTGATTTTTAAAAAGTGGGAAAATGGCATTTAGGGATTTAAGGGATATACTTCTACCTTTTTAATATGTTATTTTCTAATGCATAATGAGCATAATGAGGTCAAAATCATTTCTCTTGCTATATTGTCCAGGTCAAAATGCCAATTTATTAGACTATGAAGTGAATGGGGAGTGACCATGTTTTTCTAAGACTTTATGGAATTTGTCATTAAACATTCGTATTTCATTTAACAACACGTAGGCAGATCTTATAAAAGCAGTAGACAAGGTGCATTTGTTGGCAAACTATTTACAATGAAGACTAAAGGTATTACGACCAAAGCAAAACGAACTCGTTATCCATTGGTTGGTTTAATCCCGTCAGATCAAAAACCTACAGGAAGAAAAACAAAACAAAAAAGTTAGCTCCCTTGTTTTATGGCAACAAACTGATGTAATGGCGGTGCTTTTACATCTAAAACGATAGACCTTTTCGAAGACTCACGTGATTCCATTTATACAGTTAGAACCCATCAATAGGAGAAATTCGTGTTATTTTGAGCTCTGAAGAAGCACAACCTAACATGCAAATTTGTTTACAGATCATAAAAACACTTTCTTAGCTTTCTTAGTTATTTTATTGCTTTAACCTACTGCATAGGGGGGGGCTCTAAGGGCCCATTTTTTGTTTTTCCAAGACGGCGTTTTTTAACCCTGCAATATATTTGGTTTTATCTTTCTTTGTTTTTGTCTAACTTTTATATAGTTGCGCTTGCATTGGTGCAACAAAAATCAAATCCATGCCCAATTAAATAATCCCCCAGTGCATCCGTTTTGCAATTTTCCAAAAAGGGGAATAGAGTTGCTATGGCCAAACTTTCGGAAGTCCTATTTTTTTAATTCTCTTAATCACAGTCATCATTTCTCAAGTATACCTATATCATGCTATACGCCCGTCGCATGCCTTTCTAGGTCTGCCTGACTATTAGCTCATTGTAACTTAGAGGTTTTCTCGTGCAAAAAGTAACATCATGTGTGAGATGTGTAAACTCCATGCATGTCGCTAGTCTGCAGAAATCCCCAGAGGATAAAAAACCATCACCCAACCCCCATTAATGGCCCCAGCCATCTTGAGCTCCCAACAAAACACCGAAGTATGGAAGTGCTATAACATGCTCCATGTAGAAGCAACATCATGCCTGCTGACAACAACACAAGTCCTCACTATTGTGTCTCAGCTCTGTCAGCAACCCTCAATTCGCCTCGGAATCCCACCAAAATCACTTCTTCATGGCGATTTCACGCCATAGTACTCAATGGGCTACAATGAAGACGGACAAGCCTTTCGAAGAAATGGATACACGGTCCACATCTACGTCTCCTTCAATCGACCTAAGCCGAGCGCCATCATTTTAAAGTGCCCCTTAGAAGAGGCTTACAAACCCTTATCTAGCTATTGTTGACACAACATCTCTAACCTGTGTAGCAAGATTGTTCTGTCCTGTTCCACTCAACTCACAACGACCAATCGGTATACAAGTCAATGCTGCAGTAAGACCAAACAAATTGCCTTTTAAATCGTCGCTTTAAAAAACTAATAGGAAAGCAGACTGTAGGATCTTACTGATGACCTGGACAGAACGTGAAAGAATTGCTCCAAAACCCCATAACTATGAACAAATTTGCCGCCCAAACTAATACAAGAACTGCACTTCGATTCATATCCGCCCTAGGCTGAGGACGGAATACTACCAGGCTTTCCATGGCATTTGCTAAAGAATATCAAGAGTAATACTACCATGTCTTACTGATCTTTCTCAGCTAAAACACACTGCTTAAAGGTGAGAAGGTCGAGAAGGATCGCCCAGGACAAGATCAAAACCTGGCAATACTTAATTGAATCCAATCACCGATATTAAACACACCCATAACAGAAAAAGCATGGTCTACCACCGAAAGCTTCGAGGGATCCACCGAAACTCCATAGCGCCAATGTTACACCCAATCAAAATTGCACACAAACTGCTATTTAAATGGCAAGTGGCCCCAAGAGCCCAATAAATCAAACTACCACCGTATAGTTTAGGGGCGACCCTGGTTTCACTTCGCCCCTTCAAAATGGACGACCTTGGAATCCGGTATTGCTTAACTGCAACCAGGAAAAGCATTGGCCTTGACAACATCGCAACTGAGCAGCTGTAAAACTTCGGCCCAGTAACAAGGAATGGCCCCTTGAGCTCTACAATTGCTGCCTTCTTTCTCCACAGGTTCCCCAAGATCTGGAGGCGCACAAGTTAGGCCTCCTAAAGCTGGCTAAGATCCATCCGTCCAAGAGCTACGACCAATCTCACTCCTCAGCCATACCTACAGCTCTTTGAACGTCTCCGGCTCAATCGCACCCTATGATTACGAACACCTCGTACCAGAACAAGCAGGTTTCCGCCAGCCAATCACACATTAAGGATTGTTTTCGAAAGTTTTGGTAACCGAATTGTGTTCGTTGATCTATCAGCAGCTTACGACTCTGTTAATCACAGATGCCACTCCATAAGATTTTGGAAACTCACAAGATATCCGCTTGACTGGCTAATCAAGGATTTCTTGGCAAACAGGATGTTCTTTGTTCAGCAAGGAGCGAAGAAGAGCCGATGGCGTAGCTCCAGATGGACTACCACAATGGGCGTGCCTCGCATCAGTCTGCCAAGGAGCTTAAGAAGTCGCATTGTTGGAAAGTACATCATTGTATTGAACCCCGGTGGAGTATCTCCACCTGGAGCTGACTCCTCTGGGCTGAAATCAGTGGGCGATAGCCTCCACAGATTGGAACCAAATCGGTCGACTAAGGTTAACTATGCAGAAGTGGGCTCGTGGAGGCAGATCGGACACTAAACTACCTGTGGTTGTGGAACAGCACAACGGACAATGGAACATCTCTGGAATCTTACCCATTTTTTGGATCCAACATACCCGGACAGGACCTTGCCGGAAGTGAAGCAGCCAGCACGTTGTACCCATCTCCTGATCATATTTGAGAACCACGTGTTGTGGACACGATAAGAAGAAGGCCAATGAAATTTTCTTTCTGAGAAACTTGATTGTCAAGGTCAAAGATATAAGACTTAAGGAAATTTGTAATTATTTGCTGCGTAGATTTAATGTTTTTACGGAATTGCGTATCAAAATCTTACCTCCGAAATAACAATGTATGTCCTCAGACGTACTAAGCGAGAAAAGTATCATCTTGATATAATTTTGAAGTAATTGATGGTGGATTGTATTTCAGGTTTGAAACGCAGGATGAAAAATACGATTGTCCTTACAACCCACATTTTATTGATGATCGATTAAACGATATTCTTTTTTATTGAACTTCGGGTCGAAACATCGACATATTTGTTTAAAATATAGGCGATAATGGAAACTATTAAAAACTAATATACTTTTTTTATTTTTTTTCCTTTTTTGCTTTTTGTAATTTCAATGTTATTTATACAAATATTGACTGTCAGTGAGTGTAATAGCAAAAAAATATTATTTGGTCAAATTTACTCTTCGTTTCAAGGGGCGATCTACTTATATAGCTAAGTAATATGGGAAGTACTCACTGCAAGTTTTACAACAGTCCAACAGGCATTCAACGTACACCCATCGATGAAACAACAAACCGGTATATTAATGTTTCCACAAGGAATAATAATGATAATAATAAACTGCAGGTGACATCTTACTCTAGTACTTGTATTGAAGTCCCAGTTGTTCTCATCAAGAATCACTCCGTTTAATGTGACTGTGTCGATATCATCGGCTACTCCCCACCACCATGTGAAGTCGTCGATCAGTCATGCCAATCAAAGATTCTTGCTTGTGCGTATGTTTTGACTGCATTTTGCCGCTATGGACAATTAAAAGGGCATAATGCCATGAAAAAATATTCAGACATAATGAATGGACGGAAATTGAAATCATTTCCACAAATTTTGAAAACATTTTGGATGTTTACATTCTGTAAACACAGTAAAAACAACAACAGCAAAGTTGTGGCAGTTCATGGGACATTCTTCGCACGGAAAATCAAGCATTTGGCTATCCCTGCAAAGAATTTACTAGTGTAGCTAGCCAATGTTTTGTCGTCGTTCGTTCTGTCGTGCAAGTCCAAAATCACACAGTGGGAAATTCGTCTTTAACACAGCTGAATAGTTTTCATCCTCAGGTTGATCAGGCCTGGAATTCCTCTTGGGGATTGTAGACCTCCAGTCATCTATGATGTGGCTAATGGTTTGTGGCTCTCCACAACGCAGTTTGGTGAAGGTTCTACTCCGATCTTGTGAAGTAATTTCTTTGTACGCGCAACGCCAGTTCCGAGTCCGTTGAGTTTGACCCATGCTTTCCTATCAAGGTCACAGCCTTGGGGCTTGCTAATGGGCAGTCCACAAACTGCTTTAAGGTTCAAGTAGAGGATTGAGACCTTTCCATACCATCTGTCGTTGTTCCAGGATGATCGATAGGCATACTGTGACTGCAGTGTAATGGATTGGGTAGCAAAGCAATTCCGTGGAATTCTCTGATCCTCAAAGGGTGTTGTGGTGGGGATTTAGGCCTACCAGGTTCACTCACATGTTGTGTGACACAATCAAAAAGCATTCATACCGGTGTGAAAAGCAGATATAGTTTCGGCGGGAGCCAAGTCCCCGGGTTCCATTGACGATAACGGAATAAGCATGAAACTATGTTGCGTGAAGGTCAACTGAATCGATTGCCCTATTGTTCACCATTGTTCCTGGACAATAATTACTTCTACACCGGATTCAGAAATTGGGTTAACTTCAGGTTGTAGTAAGATATTGATCTGGCAAGTTAAGGTGGAGTTAGCCAGGGATTAGCACCTACACAATATCTGGTCGTGTCGAGCGATGACTGCCTGCTTTCAAGTTTAATTAATGCTGGCAGTACGTGTTAGCATCCTTGGCGAGAAGTAACCGTACAGGGAACAATAATCTTAGGTTACTTTTCCTTTTTTTACGAAATGTAAATACCACAAATTGGTTTTCAACTTTGTGGAAGTGATTTTCATTAAGGTCCCATTTCTTATGTCTGAATATTATGTCTGAATATATGAACTAAGTTTGGTTGCATCACCTCATCTGGGGGCCCATGTATAGAATCCTTCGTTTGACAAAATCACAGACACACAATTTAATATGCTGAATCCTCGTTTTATTAATTATGCAAATATTCTTTTGAACTTATTATTCAGAGCGAGCCCGTTTTATGGGTATTTGACATCACATCGACGATACAATCATTGCTGTGACAAATTTGGTGCTTGTATTATGTAGGTTTGTGTGGTGGTGTCTGTGGGGTTGTGTAGCGTCGTGAGATAGGCCATGGTTCAGGTTAAAAATACAGTACAAGGATATAGTATGGAACCACAACGTTTCGGAGTTAAAAAAAAAAACCCTCACAAGCACACTAAACGTAAAAACGAACTATGCATGAAAGACAATATAAAACCGCTTATCACATCATTATGAAATATCGAAGGGCAATTGGCTGCAATTAGTATGCTTATCAACCTATGAAAAATCGAAGATTGATAACACATATTGTGCTTTTGCAAACACAACTTCTCATGATTTCGACAAATAAATCCGTTTTTTTTTGTTACCCCTATTGTGACATTATTAATTGGCAATTAAGGTATATTTTAATTATAACAGCGTTAAGTTAAAAATATGATTACAAACGTACCGGTTCAGCATCGAATTCAACCATGAATATCTTCTTCGGTAGTTTGCGTTAAAAAGTAAAATTAACCAAAAAAATTTCTACGCGTTAATTTTGGACGTCTTTTACCATCAAAACAAAACAACAGATATAAATGCCAAACTAGGGTGGTTAATTCTCCGGTTACGTGGGAATT